>JAFELO010000401.1:17679-29825 GCA_017140195.1 Eumaeus atala | reverse complement strand
GCACGTGACTGTACTACTCAATTCGCGGATCGACCGTATCGCAATCCCGTCATCCGCTCCGCATATGATACCTTGGGTGTCTGATTTAAGACTAGGTAACTGCAAATCTTGCGCTTATTTCACTATACGAATCACAGGGTATAAGCAGAGTGTAGACTAAACCATAAGTAGTTTGTGTTCGTTGTGGATTTGGTTTAAAAATCTTAAAAGCTAGTGGACATGTCGGGTATCGTGGTGGAATTGCGCTTGTGTTATATCAACTAGCATCAGCGATTTGAGAGCAGCTTCGATTGCTCGATGCGCTGGTGCCTCCCGGGGCCGGCGAGAGTGCACCCGTGATGTCAGGCGGTCCCTCTGACCCGCGAGGCCACTCTTGCTACCTCTCTCCGGGCCCTGGCCCAGTCTGTTCCACACTTTGCCCTCACACTTGTTATCTCGAACACTAGAGTCGTCTCGTCCCCTATTGGAACGTATTCTTCCGTGGTTACGAATGTGTTCTTTATTTAAATATTATGGATGTCATTTTGAACGCCATCTTGAAGAATGTCGCACACGTTGATATATTTTTAAAATAATTTGGAGTATGTTACGATGTTTCCGTCATAAGTATGGATAATATTAAACCGTTTAATAAAGGTCTTGAAGTTACGCCTATGTACCTACGTCACTTTAAAACCCTTTACATTATTTTACTATAATTAGACTATTTCCCTAACCAAATGTGTTACACCAAACCAGATTATAATAATCACCAAATGTATAACAACACTACATATATTTAACTGCTCAGCGAATATTCGATTACAGCAACAGCTATGTTATTCTTTCTGAAAATAAAATACTGAATGCATCGCGGAGACGGAGCCGCCTCTAAAACCTGTTTGTACAACTTTTACGTTACTCTACTAATTATATTGATCGACAATATATGCATTTCGGACATAATTATTTCTAGCAGGAATTTAAATTTTCAAAAAAATCTCTTAATAATTATGTTTATATAAATAATATTTTTACATATTTGCAGTAGTTAACAAATCATTCTCATTATGAAATATTTTACAAAGCATATTTTGGAGCACAGTCAGTTAAGTACCTGTTACTTATTTTAGTTGACGTATCAACCGGCGACTAGTCTCTAGTCGTACGATTATAATTTACAAAACTGGTCAAGTACGAGTCGGTCACTGCTATGAAGGGTTCCGTAGTAGCATACCAAAAATATCACATATCTTACTTAAACTACCAAATCGATAACTTCAAAACGATTTTTTTTTAAGTATTTATTTAATACTGTGATAGACACAATAAAAATGTCTGAAAATGTTAGCATAATCAGAGAAGATGTCAAAGCAAACTTGTTCTTAATATGAGAAGTCTTAGATGATAGTTTCGTTTTAGACATTACGAGGGTGGATTTTTTTAAAATCGGCCTAACCAAGGAAATAAACACATGCTACATTAGTTATATTTTTATTTTCTTACATAATAAATTTAAGTTAAGTTAGTAAACTTCGATACACTTTTGCCATCTCCCATTTAAAGCATTTTGACCGTTATTCTCAGAGTCAAAATATGCGTCTACTGCTATTGGTATACCTCGTCAAAATATGCGTATACCTCGTCGTTTGTCGAAAATCTTGGATCTCCCAAGTGCTTTTTAGGTTAGGGAACAAAAGGAAGTCTGACGGTGCCAGATCAGATGCGGGGATAGTTCAAAGCCACAATTGTAGATTTCAGTCATTGGTTGCACAGACGTGTGAACACGGGCGTTATCTTGATGAAACGTGACTTTTCTTCTGAGCATTCCTGAATGCTTGTCTTATCCTCTCGTAAACGACGTTGTGTCTTAACACAGTAGTAATCATAGTTTATAGTATGACCCCTTTCTAGACAATCAATTATAATCACACCCTTCGAGTCCCAGAATACTGAAGCCTTTTCTTTATTTGCCGACAGAGTCGCCTTAGCCTTTTTTAGAGGGTAGTGAACCAGAACTTTACCACTGTTTCCATTGTTGTTTTGTTTTTTGCGTACAATAATGTTTCGTCCATTTTAACAAACCGACAAAAAAAATCATCTGCATCGGCTTCAAATAACTCCAAACAATCACTTGTAGAAACCCAATTCGTTGACTATGATGTTTTGATTTCATAAGAGATGCCAATAATTTCGGCTATCTCTCTAAATTTTTAATCAGCGGTCTGCCATGATTTAATCCCATCTTTCACACTCTACCACGCTGGAATTCTGCTATCGATTTTTTGACGGACGAATAACACAGAGCAGAATCTCCTAAAGTACTGACTATATCATCAGGGATGACTCCAGGTGATAGCCCCTTTGGAGCTACTTAATGACTATGTCCGATTACTTTATTAAAAAAATATAATATCACAAATAATTATCGCACACGTTTCGAACTTCACACAATTAACTACTCTGACCTTAAGTAATAATTTGGGTAGGTATGATTTTTAGAATTGAATGAATCTATGTTAGGACGAGTATTTTTAAATCCACCCTCGTATAAACCATAAATTGAAAATATTTAAAAAAGTTAATACACAGACATTGAGAACTAAAATTATTTTAGTAAATAGTGGTTCAAAATTATTTTTAACTACGTTTATCGATTATTCTGTGATGTTGTCCTCTCCTCAATCATCTCTTCAAATGTCAAGTTTAGTTAACAAACTATGATGGTCCCGAAAAATAATGTGTATAAGGATTTATGACACTAGGTAACAAGTAACCTAGCCAGTTGTCATTTTAGTAGTAACCGGTGCAACCGGCAGTCTCTAATCGTGTTACTAACGTGTTCGTATATCTTGTTATATTTAATTCTAGTAATTTTGCCAACGAGCCCATTGACTACGGAAGATGCGTCGTCGGCAATTCCTCAGCGTTCTAACACACGGCATGAGGTACAAGTGTTTATTACATTGTCCGTTGATTGTGACGGTGATCTCGAAGGTCTGTAAGATTTCTTTTCCATTTTAATTATAATACATATTATATGATTTTTATATATAAATGTTGTTTATTTCTTCTACCCTATTGAAAACTTTGTTTATCTATGGATATCCCAGTTTCTAAATTGGATCAACATTTCGAAGATATAGATAGAGAAAACATGAATCATTTGATAGACCGCTAGAAATGTCTCCGATAACCATTCGATTACGCTTACTTATGTACGCATGACCATAATCAAACTCATCGGCTCGGCTCGAGCCTTTACAAATATTATCTGTGGTGTATTGATGTCTTAAGTTTACGCCATTGTTACTCATTACAATAAAACTACTTCTACGAATCTTATCGTGGTTTATTTCATTACTTAACTAGCGCAACGTTTACGAAGCTTTACAGCAACTATGGTCACGGCCGTAAAAGTAGTTTTAAAGTAATCTGTGGTGTAGTCCAGTGTTCGCAACAAGTCAGCGTTAGCGCGGCTGCCCTAGCTTGGTAGTGTTCGTGTGGTTAGATGGAGGCGGTGGCGTAGACTGGAGTAGTGTTGGCGTACGAAACATATCTGCGCGTTCGGGACATCAGCAGTCCTTACTGTTTGTGAGGCCGCTGACAAGGCCCCTCGTCACCTAGCTAGCGCCCTGTTAGGCCCCTGGATGGAGTTGAAGTAATAAATGTCCCAAGCGTGCCAAAAGATGCACAAATAATGTCAAAAACGCACACACGTTGCGTGTGTGTTATACAAGAGTGAACTTTGTGGCGGAGTTTATTTCTTATAAAACAAACGCACATACATCAGTTTTCATTCTCACCAAATATTACTTACAGATATAACCGGACCTCCTCCCCCCTTCTCTGACGAGAGTGCAGTTCACGCACGGCAGCTAAAGTTGGCCATGTATTATGGTGAGGGCCGGAGGAGCTCGTTGATCTATCACCACTGGGGGAACCTCTGCCCTCTACCACCACGGGCGTATCATACGACCCGCACGCGGTCGACGAGGCTGACCTAACCGTTACGGTGGGTTTATTCGAGCTCGATGGCAAATCGTGCCAGGTACTGGAATTGTCTCCTATGACTGCACTAACATCGTCGTTCTGATTGTTCGGAGTCGCACGTGTGTCACGATGTAGTGGTTGTGGATCGAATCGTATAGTCCGCGCGCGAACCCCTCGGACGGGGTGTGGTGTGACGCGGCTGTCGTGCTGTATCTGTTTGCGTACGTGGTGACCACAAGCGAATCGGGTTACCGTCTTCTTTGACTATTGTCTTTAGAGTATCTCGTTTGTGAGAGAGTGGCGGGCTGATGTCATCATCAGCCTCATGGCTGAGATACTCTTTACACTAGTGAGAGTGGCGGGCTGATGGTGATGATGCGTTACCATAAAGACACTAGTGAGAGAGTGGCGGGCTGATGACTACGATGAGATACTCTAAAGACACTAGTGAGAGAGTGGCGGGCTGAAGACTACGATGAGATACTCTAAAGACCTAGTGAGAGAGTGGCGGGCTGATGGTGAGGATGCGTTACCATAAAGACACTCGTGAGAGAGTGGCGGGCTGATGACTACGATGAGATACTCTAAAGACCTAGTGAGAGAGTGGCAGGCTAATGGTGATGATGCATTACCATAAAGACACTCGTGAGAGAGTGGCGGGCTGATGACTACGATGAGATACTCTAAAGACAGTAGTGAGAGAGTGGCGGGCTGATGGTGAGGATGCGTTTACCATAAAGACACTCGTGAGAGAGTGGCGGGCTGATGACTACGATGAGATACTCTAAAGACACTAGTGACAGAGTGGCGGGCTGATGACTACGATGAGATACTCTAAAGACACTAGTGAGAGAGTGGCGGGCTGATGACTACGATGAGATACTCTAAAGACACTAGTGAGAGAGTGGCGGGCTGAAGACTACGATGAGATACTCTAAAGACCTAGTGAGAGAGTGGCGGGCTGATGGTGAGGATGCGTTATCATAAAGACACTCGTGAGAGAGTGGCGGGCTGATGACTACGATGAGATACTCTAAAGACCTAGTGAGAGAGTGGCGGGCTAATGGTGATGATGCATTACCATAAAGACACTCGTGAGAGAGTGGCGGGCTGATGACTACGATGAGATACTCTAAAGACAGTAGTGAGAGAGTGGCGGGCTGATGGTGAGGATGCGTTTACCATAAAGACACTCGTGAGAGAGTGACGGGCTGATGACTACGATGAGATACTCTAAAGACACTCGTGAGAATGTGCCGGCCTGCAGGTCCCGGCGAACTGCCGCTAGTCGCTAGGCTTCGTCTTCACGTTTCGCCCCTTACACGACGCGTATAAACAAACTAGAATAGTTTAACGTGAAACTGCATGGCTTAGAATTCAAATAAAACTAGATTTACAGAACTATTAAATATAATAAAACAAAGTACAATTTAACGCATACACTAGAAGAAGTCTGGCATGTCACTTGGACTGGCGTCAAAGTCCTGCCAGTCGGGGCCCAGCTTGTGCTGGCGCAGCAGTAGGTACAGCAGTATGTTGTATTCCGAGGTCGCGTTTTGTACCAGTCGAAGCGCACTCTCCTGTTTCTCTTGAGGAGCGTCCCAAACGCGCAGCTTCTCCATTCGCTCCGTCAAATATTGGTTTAACTGCGCAGAAAATATTAGAGGTCAGTAAACAGTGCCGAGCTGCATGTCATCAGAGTTGCCGGCACTATCTGGTACACGCCTTTCGCTCACTTAACACTGTAAGCGAGTGCAGGTGTGCACGTGATGTGGACTCTTACAGGTGAGTGAGACACTTCCCAGCGAGTCCCCTCTGTGCTCAATATTCCGCTTGGGGCTAAAGCCTTATTGGTCAAGTCAGTGACAGAAATATCTGTTTGTACGGAACATTGCGATTAAATCAAGAGATTTACCAAGTTATTAGGACTGCATTGCAGGTGAATTGAGTCTGCGCCAACTCACAAGATACCGCTTTAAAAATGATAGTTGTGTTGTCGCGTTTCGTGCGGTTTGAGTAGCCGGTGTCCCAGTGGGGGATGGACAATACGACTGTATATACAGATGTTAATTGGAGTCGATGGTCACCAAATGGTTCCGATTCCTCGCTACCATACCCACTCGGCTACCAGGCTACCACAACCTCGTGCCCTCCTATCAAGAGTTGAATTTAGACAAATTCAAGAGACACAATAGAATTATATTTACATTACATAAATACGGTTTCGGCAGCAAACCTGTCGAAACTGTGACCGGAACTGAAACTGCATTCGGGAGTTCTTGCCTTGTGCTCGGTCGTTAGACTCCACCCAAGAAGACTGCCTTGTGTTTGCAGTTCGGTGAGTTAGTGTTTATTGTGAATTTTCACAATTGATTTATTTTAATTGGGTAAGTTATATCACGTGATAGAATATACGAGTAGATAGTCAACGGTTGACGCGGGGAAATACATGAAGTGCCACCACCGACCTGGTTGGGATACAGCGGGCGTGGGGCTCACGGCACATAGTGCCGAATACCCACTGAAACATCGGCATATAAACGGAATTATAAATCATCAGGGCAACTCGACGGCTAGTCAACCCCTTAAGAGGCCGACACTACCTCCACGTATGGTGCTGTTCCGTACCACACGACAACCCCGCTTAATTTGGGACAGTGCAATGTGGTGACTTTCCCATCCTCGCCCCGTGAGCAAAAGTTCCATCTTATCTTTTTCTTTTGTCCCCTCTTCGTATAAGAGGAGTACAAAGAGCGCCTTCTCGGTTTAGTTCGCTTTGCCCAAGGTATCTTATCTGAGTTCACCCCAAACTACTGAGCCCCACCGAGGCCGAGTACTTTTCAATCCACCCTCGCAACTTTGTAGCCATGTGATAGTGTAATATTTCCAGTGTTAAACAGAATATGAACTCATGATATAACATATTGAAACATTTTAAGAATGTAGTTGCAAACCGTATAGTATTGTGTAAATGATTGTATAAAAATATATAAAGAGGTGTTTAGTTATGATAATATAATGTACAGTATGGTCATGATCATTATCAGCCCTTATCGGTCTGCTGGACATGGAAATCTCTCAATGAACGCCAACACGACCGACCTCCTGCTACACGCATCCATCCCGGACCGGCTACTGCATGGAGATCGCCTTCCCGCCTGGTGAACGGTCGACCAACACTTCGTTTTCCTAAACGTTTCCGCCCCGTGGGTCATCACGGGGAGAACGCATTGGTGTGTGCTATTCGCAAAATTTATAATTATATAACGAAGTAGCTACATATTTATATACGTTGTAGTCGTACTGCATGTACACCTCGACGTTTATGCCATTATGTTTCATTTGTGGCGGCTGAAGTTTATCCTCATTGAATATCTTAATTTTAGGCAATGATAGTGATCGATATTAGTATGAAATCAGGCCAAATGTCTTTTTGTGCAAATAAAAAAATAACCAAACCACGAAGGTTAGACGGGAGCGTAGCTTCGAGACCCCATCCGGGCTAGGCATAGTTTTTATTTTCTGAACGGCAATTCTCGCGACCAACCAACACAAGTCTCACCTACCGTGGCAAATTTTGTCTCAAAAATGTTACTATAACTTCTAAGAATTCTTAAGGACAGTAATAAAATGAGATAATAATAATAATAGTTTATTTTTTTTACTTACACACTTAGAACAAGAATACATACATATATGTTAAATCTTTAAAATATACATACCTAAAATGTTAATATTTATTGTTCGAAGTTAATGTTGTTTTTGTTGTTAATATTTATTGTACGAAGAATATTGTATAATTTACACTAAGATGCTGCGCCCTAACCGGGTGTCATGTTTATCATATAAGAATGTTACATTTTTGTAGTCATGATTGCAATAAAGATTTATTTCAGAGAGCACGAGGTATGTGACAGGCCACCTAACACCTGGACGCCGAACTTCAACATCTTAAGCAAGTTCTGCGAGACAACAAGCTTCGTGTTCCCCGTCTGCTCCACGGAGACTCAGTGAAACCAGCCACCATCGAGCGTTTTCACCTGCAATACTACTATACATAAAAGGGGTTCACTGACAAAATTGGCTACAAACCTCAAGCGAGATTAAATGAAAACTTATTTTAAGCCGCCCAAGAAAATCAGTCAATTTTTACCACCAATGAAATGCCACATCCGCTTACAAGATGCAGGAGTATAAAAGCTTGATTGTGACAGTGGTCTCACTTATATAGAACAAACAAAAAGATTCCATCAATACTCGCCGCAAGGAGACATTAAACACTGTCGCCTTAAAAAATCTGCAGTCTGTGGCCCCTGTCATTACATTAGATTTGACAAAGCACAAATTCTCGCGAAAGAACACATATTCGGTCCTGGGATGATCCGTGGGGCTATTGATATTAAAGAACATCCAAATTCTAATTCCAATAGGGAAGATAGCTGGATGCTCCCTTCTGTGTAGGACCCAGTTATAAACATAATGAAATAAAGAACCAAACAACACCTCACAGCTGCATGACACAAAGAGCGTTTTCTACGTTAATCGGAACAACTAATTAATTATATAAAATCTTCGAGTATTTTCAATAACTTATGACATCAGGACATTTGTTATCTCCGTCCACCCGTGGCTTTGGTAGCTGTATAGCTTCTGAAACGTCGGGATTGTAAAACTCATAATAAACCAAGATGTAATCCGTTGCAGTAGTTCTATTATAATCCTGCTTATTATATTATATGTTATATATTATCGTACTATAATATATATATAAATATTAAAAAAAACGGAGCTTCTCTGCCAGCCAAAATTGCATCACTGTAGATTCCTTATGGCGCAACCCCAATTCACAGAATTTCCAAATTCAGGGGACTAGATTTAAGACACGTTTTTTTTACACAGAAGAGCTACTGGTGCCCAGTGCACTTTTCCGATGTCAATATTTTTTTTTTGAGTCAATAATACATTATAAGTGAATAACAAATAATAGCAAATACATACTTTAATAATCCTCCTTTCCATTAGTTTTCTCTGTATCCAGTCGCAGAGATATACGACCATTGCGACGACTATGAAAGACGCCGTCAAATAAATATCGAGTCCGGGTATGTCGAGATCGAGGGGCAGCGCGGACGTGAGGTCGTCGGCAGCGGCGAGCTGCGGTCGCGCGACCGCCGCGCCGCCGTCCGGGGCCGCGCGGTAGCTGGGCGCGTAGTACCGTGCGGGCAGCAGTAGCAGAGTGGTCACCACGGCCGTCACCGCCCACCCGCTTGAGCACCCTTGTATAGGCATCGATCACTAATATATTTCACATCATTATATAAATCATACACAATTTTATGATTTGTAGGTGTCAAGTTGACAGCGATTTTTTTCTTCTAGAATTTGATGTGTTAACCGTGAATCTATCATTATAGTAGGAGGATATTGACAAACTGACGCATCCGTGGTTTCGTCCAAGTTAGTTTCTATTTAGTGAAAATAGAAAAGATGAAATTAATTTCAAAAGAAATTATTAGAGATATTTCATAGGAATTCGTCCCAAACGCCGTGATACGAGTTTTTTATAAAGGTAGGTGTAAGGTTTCGCCTCAATATACTATGGCTGTCCAGGGAAGGCGGATGTCTGCTTTAGTATGAGGTAGTATATCAACAATTTATCTTTCGTAGGGGGATAGATAGCAGGTGTATCTTACAGTTACATAGATGTACCCGAAAACAAAATTTAATAGTAACTCCGAGTCGCTTACATGCCTAATAGGACGTAACCAAAATAAACCGTAAGGTAAACGTAACGAAAGGCGCGCGAGCTGTTTAAGATTCAAACAGTCTTCAGTCTTGCAAGTCATATACATAGTCAATACATGATAATTGATGAGCTAATTAAAATAAAGGCACCAACCGTGAAAACCAAGAAAAAGCTTTTTAGTTTCTCTATGTAGACGACTAATAAAAAATAGAATGGATCCCTCAAATCGGTAAACCTGAGGTCTGTCAGCGTACTGAAGTTGGCCCCGGCCATCACATTAGTGATGCTCCGTGAGGCTATTGAAATTAAAAATAACACCCAAATTTCAATGGAGAAGATGGCTGGGTTCTTCCCTCTGCTTGGGACCCAATGGTAAACATAATCAAATCAAAAGTTAAACATAACACTTCAAGACAGCAAGAGATAATAAGTACTGTTAGCGTTAATCCGAACAACTGAAAATTATAATTCTTCGGGCACTTTTAATAATGTATAACATCAGGACATCTATCGTCTCCGTCCACCCGTGACCACGGTGGCTATAAAGCTTCTGAAACGTCGGGTTAGTTAAATAATTAAATACACTGCGATAAAATCCTTATAAGTAGTTTTATTGTAATAAGAAAAATACTATAAATGGTAGCGTCAACAAAAACGTTTAATGTATTTTTTATCTATTACCATGATAACGGTAGTATTAGAATTTTTATTTATTACTCATGCTTACATCTTGATAGGTGTAGTAAAAAATCATACGTTAACCTGACATTTTACAGTTTTTCGCGTAATGATCTCTTAAACGGATACTAGGGATATCCATGATACTCACATGAGGCTCCGACTTCTCATTTGATCCCTACTCTACATAAACAATGTCAATTACTAAAAGGTAATGTTTAATGCCATTTACTCCAACAATAACCGACATCACTCTTTCACTGTTCACCGCTACTGTGCAGGCCTTGTCGTGGCAGTGGGGCTCGATAGCCTAAGGTGAACCGAGACACCTTGGGCGAAGCCAATTGAAGCGAGTGGGCTGCTCCTTGTGGGGTAGAAACTCTCATAAGAAGTTGGGACTAAAGAACAGGAGGAGGAGGCGCTCTTTGTACCCATCTTATAAGAGTAGGGAAGGAGCGAGGAGGAGGCACTTTTATGCACGGAGCAAGGAGCGAGGATGGGAACCTTACCCCATTGCACTGTCCCAAAGTTGGCGAGGTTTATCCTTTGGTGCGGGACAATCCCTCTGTGGAGGTGGTGTCCCTCAGGGGACTGACTAGCTGTCAAAGTGTCCTGTCCTGTTCTGTATAATATGGCAGTCTGTCCGCTCGCTGCTCGATCCCCCTCTCGCTGTACCCGCACGATGAGAGCCGAAGAGCATCGACAAGGTGCGATAGGCGATAATCCTCGGGTTGGTGTCACTCGTCATAGACAGTGAGGCAGAGGCAGTTGAACGCACAACGTATTCCCTTCATCTTCACCTTTGCTACTTTTGTCACCTCGTCCACGCCCGAGTAAAGAGCGTCAGCAAAAAATAAGGAGGAATGAAAAAGAAGTAGGAATGACCAAAATCGTGTGATAAATCTGGCTACTTTGATTGACAGTAAAAGGCAAAGATAGGCTCTGCAAAAGTTTAATGGATACACGTGCCTTTAGGGCTATTTTTTAAGAATTAGCGACCTCAGACGCAGCGCGTTCCATTATCTATTAGAAGAGCTTGAAAGGATGAAGAGTGAAAAGTAGGAAGATCTGAATGTTAGGAGTCTGTATATGAATCAGGCCCTCGTCAACTCGACCTGAACGTAGATGATTGTTGGCAAGTTTTGAAATAATTGACATGGAGATACATTGTGCGAGGAGGGTGCTATTGAAAGGAAGAAGAAAGCATGGCTAGACTGTTTCATGTTTGCAAACGAATGATAGTATAAAAGATGTGAAAAAAATTGTTAAAATAATAGTACCTCTAAACAACAATCAGTCTATTTACGGCTACCGACGCACATGAACATCCGCTCCATCCCTCCTATGAGCCGCTAATTACTCACAAACCGCACGAAATGCAACGCTGGAGTTGTCACTTTACGGCGGTATCATGTGAGTGAGAGGTACCACCCCGATCGTGCCGGCCCTATACCGAAGCAAGACACTTTCTTTTACTCAAATAACCTAATGAAATAGTCATCAAATTAGTAATTTACAGACAAATTACTTAATGATTGAATATGTTCAAAAACCAAAGTAATGTTTTCGGCTATTGTTTATGAAAATGTCTCATCAGAAGTCAGCTAGTATTTAGTGGAAATCTTAGTCATATGTAACTATAGTCCAGTAATTTAGTACTTTTTAGAAACTGCCACGCGCACACGCACGCACGCACGCACGCACGCACGCACGCACGCACGCACGCACGCACGCACGCACGCACGCACAC
>JAFELO010000400.1:409430-419940 GCA_017140195.1 Eumaeus atala | reverse complement strand
GGGGGGGCAAACTTACTCACATGCTTAATGGCGCCACTGAAAACAAGCGAAGGTAACAAAACAGATCCTACCTATTGATGTTTTCGTCAATGGGTTGTCTGGGATCAGAGAATTCCCGTGATCCTGTCCTGCGAAGGAGCACCGCTGGTGGTCGAGTTATTCAACGCCATTGCGACGCTGCGATCCCCTAATAGCCGTCGAGCTTGGCAGTATGCGCATTCCCCAAGACAAGGCGAAATCGAGCGGCTAGGCTATATTAAGCTCTTTATGGACTAAAAGAACATTATGAATATACTGTGTAGATTCTTTATTATTTACAAATGTTTTGAAACGTATGTTCTACACTATTTTTTAAATTATGCTACACAAATTAATTATACATATTACATAAGTATCTATAGATGGTTATTTATTATAAAAAAATGTGACTCATAGGAATTCTATCGGTAGTAACATCAGCGTAACGCTTTGCCGGGCTCATGTCGCTTACGAATTTACGACCCTTTCACGCCAGAATCACATAACTAGTAGGGATTATAAATTTCGAAAATCCGCCAGTCAAGGACCTACCTTACCTTGGACTGGAGGTTGTTTTTAAGGATTCGTACCCAAAGGGTAAAATTGGAACTCTATTACTAAGACTTTACTGTCCGTCTCTCCGTCCGTCTATCCGACAGGCATCAGGCTGTATCTCATGAACGGTGCTAGAGCTAACAGCTTGAGAGTTAAGTTATAGCAATAAAGGGAATTGGTAAATTATAGTTATACCTCTGAAACGATCCATTCTAAACTTGTATGTGTAGTTTCATACAAAATGCATACAGGCACCCACAAATATAAGTTTGTGAACTTATAGAAGTTTTAATCCTCGTTTCCATACCAACAGGAGATGGTATGGAACCCTTGTACGTGTACGAGTACTGCTCGCGCTTGGCCCGTTTTCCTTATTTTAGTTGATATAAAATTAACCCATCAGATTATGTCTGTTATGATCAAAGAAAATTATTTACTAATTTTTATATAGGCAATTCTCTCGGTTAATCTTGCGCCCCTAATGATTTGGACAAAAAGTTTAGGTTTCAATACAAGTCTTTTTTATTTAGGTATATTTCATGTAGGTATAACACCATATCATAACCTCATCTCATACATTAACGTGTATTGAGCCTCAGTAAGCTAACCTTCTTATCTCAGGTTTTAATATTGAAACAAATTAGCAATTGGGCGAGGTATTAAATGGTTTAGCAATGACTTAAGGAAGTGGATTAAGAGAAAACTATCCTAGGGGTTGCATTTTTTTAACATTATAAAGCGAGAAACTAGCGAACGGTCACAATGCGCTAATGTAGCTGTGGTTTTACTCCTAATACGAGGTAGTACCATGCTGTAATGTAGCGGAATTGGGCCGGAACAACAGGGGTGATACCGCTTTAAGAGTGATAGCTATGTTGTTTGTTATTACGTTTCGTGCGGTTGGTGAATAACCGGTGGCCCATTGAGGGATGGGGTGATGGAGGACAACGCACTTGCATATGCGGATGTTCGGGAGCGATACACCAAATGGGATCGTTCGCTCCTTTATCATATCATGATGATACAAAAATACAAGTGTGGTTTAAAACCACGACCGAAGTAAAACCTTAGTTACTTATATGAAACGATTGGCTTCGAGATAAACAGAGAAAGAAGATCTGTGCGAAAATGAAAGAACATGAGAAGGAGGCGATTTGTCCCAAAGTTGGTGGGGTTGTCCTGTGGTGCAGGGCAACTCTTCTGTGCAGGTGATGTCGGTTCCTTTTAGTCTACTACGGTAACTGGCCGTCGAGGTGCCCTGATGATTTTAAGTTCCCGAACTCCTTTTAGTACTTGCGCTTTTGAAGTTCCAGTGGGCATTTTAATGTACCACAAGCTCCTCACCCACTGGATCCCACCCATAGCTGACGGCGCGTAAATACTTTTCCCTGCGTCAATAAAAAGAAGTCCCGCTACACTAAGCCATTTGCACGCACTGGAGTCTGCACTCTGGGGTTAGCACGTCGCAAGCGTCTCACTCACGGATGCAGGTACATCCCACTCGGGACTCAGGAGTAAAGAAACGGAATTGTTACTCACTAGCATCACTCCGCTGTTTCACCCGCGTAACTCCGGTCCTATTAGTCGAAGCGTCATCGTATATATGCTACAACCTTTCTCCATAGATGGACTATTCAATACAAAAATACTTTTTCAATGCCGACCAGTAATTCCTGAGATCAACGCGTTCAAACTAACAAACAAACTCTTCAGCTTTATACTACTAGTATAGACGTGTCTGGAGTCTGGGCTATGCAGTTATTGCATCCAGCGCCACCAATTGTTGTCGGTCCTTCATGAGTGAGCCAATTCAATCTAATCAGACGGCATGTTGTCTCAATTTCTTTGGAAGTTATGTACTGACATGGTTATTAAGATAAAGTAATAGATAATTGAAGATAATGAAGGAGTATTAAAAAAGTGTTTCAGCTCCTACACGTGTTTCGACATTTAATCAGAATCAAAAAATAACAGATGAATATGCTGGTGATTGCACTTATGTCACTTCCCTTGGAGTTAAGGCCGCAGCCAGCGGAGGGGATACAAGGTCGAACCACCTGCCCCCCTCCTGATAATTATTTTTTACTTTATCCCCCAGACTAGCAGTCCGAACCTTATGTCCCCCTGTTCTATTGCAGTCACTGCGTCTCCCTTCTGATATCACAAGAATCATAATCTAGATACCTAACTATATTTACTTGCATGTGTCTACAAACACTAAAGTATAACCGTACACATGCATCTATCCAAATGTATTTGAATAGATGCATGTGCACGGTTCTTGAACATGGCTAAGTTAATGAGTCTCTGAAATGAGCTTAGTGAAATTATAAATTATAAATATACGGATATAATTTCAGCAAATCCTTGGTGAGCCGTCTGTGGTATAAAAAAACAATTTGTACATTCTCTTCTGTACATTAACGTAGTAACGTGGCTCTAGCCTCCATCGAATATCGTATTTAAACTTTAATCGTCCACTATACGGACACTGCCATGATAAAGTATTTATCTACGAAAGCTTCGTTCGTAAATGTTTGATCGCCGTGGTCACATTTGGTTTAACGTGTGATCAACCACTTTCTTCCCATCCAGTATTTAGCTGTATTTTTATTTTTAAATAAAATTTTGCTGTACCCGCTGCTGCTTCGCGTTGCTACGCCGACAGCAAAAAAAATAATAAAATATATATATATGGATGTAGACAGACAAACACAGACAACAAATAACGCTTTTTTAGACACTAGTATCGTAACATTGCAATTGAAAGAACCTAACCCGAATTAATCACATGATAGTGAGTGAATTCCGCGGCATTATATTTGTATGGACACATAGATTTTACATGTAACCAGCAGGTGAGCGCTGGATTGTTTGTTTAATAATAAGAACACGTAGGTACACATGAGAAAGCGTCACCCTCGCACCCCGCCAGTGCCCCACAGAAGACATAGGGGAGTATTGAAAAGAAAATCAAGTTACCGTTCGTGGGAGCCCCACCGTTATATTCGAGATACGTGATAAATGCGTTGGCATAATAATAATAATATACATTATACCGTTTACTAATACTTTATTGTAAAAAAACAAGGCTTAAAGTAATAACAAACTACGTTTCATTGGATATTAACTTATGCTGTGGAACCATAGAGAAAACGCAGCTTCATCGAATTGCTATCAGTACTACGACGAGACTAGTTTTGCGGTCGAAAGAGGGACCAGCCTCCACTCTCTCTCGCAGATCCATCGCAGATCCCAAGCCCAGTTGCACGGGTGATGGAGATCGTTAAATTATACGCATTTTAAATAGACGGTATCTATGTTTGCCTCTCAAAAAAAACTTAAACAATAATTAAAAATACGAGTGCGCTTTGGATCACACGACCGAATTAAAACTTGTAACTGAGTACTCGCACCTCTCTGTCTCTCTTGCCCCTAAATTAATATACGAAACGTAACTCTTTCTATCTTCACCAATTCATACCTCCCTCACAAGTTCCGTTCACCTCACCCGATCTTCATACTTTTCAACAACAGTCACCGTCAGCTTACACCCCAAGACAACCATGCGTCAAGCACTTTTATTTATATAACTATATCGTTATCATATCTAACAGATATATACCATAGAAACTTGTGACGTACTCAAACATACAAATTCGAATAAAATTATCAGATTAGGCACAATTCACTACTGATAATACTTGAAATGTTTGCTAAATGATACAATACCGATTTACATATCCAGCATTTTCCCACGCCACACAGATCTGACCAGACTAAGGGCACCTTGTGTCATCAATGTCCTCTATGTCAATATTAAAAAGGGAAAATATGTAGCATCGTTTGTGGGAGGTAACATTTTAAACATCATATAAACAGAAATATTTTATTAAACGTCTTAAATGTTTCTGTGCATCTCTATATAAAAATAGTTCAATGCAACATGGTACGCCACGTGCTTAAAAAGCATAAAAGTATAGTAGTTAAATGTGCTTAAAAAGCATAAAAGTATAGACAAGCAATCATCCAGGGATCGAAATTATTTGATAATTATAAAAAATCATTCTACATCGAATACCACTTGACTGTAAAACCTTTTTATAGGTATGCTTGGTCTGGCCACAGATACCGTTGATATGACAAATATTTTTATTAAAATTTTTATACGATAGTTTTGTGCGATAGTTGTGTTTTGGCGCCAATACATTGTACAATTATTTGCGATATTAAGATGGATTGGGTTAATAAAGAGAATAGAATGACCGTGATTGCATTACACAAATTACGTATCGAGCCAAATGCAATTTTTAAAACTCTCCATATATTTGGCATTGCTCAAATGTCCGTGGCAATAAGTACAATGAGATTTTCTCTGTTTGTGACATAGAAAGATCTGGCCGTCCACGTGGTGTCCGCCAGAACAAGGGGATCAAAGCAGTAAGGGAAATAATTCGAAGAAATTCTTCCCGAAAGCAAAAGATTTTATCTCGGAAAATGAAAACCCCCACCTTAACTAGAACCATGTCGCGTAGTTTAAGAGATGATTAAGGACTACACACTGGTCATTTCTTATGACGTTTATGATTATTATGATTAAAGATGATTAGGGTGGTAAAATCGAAACAACTTTTGAAGCGGTACGCAAAGGGATGTCACAGAATAATGTTGTTTAATGATGAGAAATTTCTTACAATTATGCAACATTAAAAAAAGTAACCCTTTTTATGCTTAAACTTTTCCCGACCAGTCGACAGAGTGCAACGTGGGCATTGTTCAACTTCTGTGATGGTTTGGTGGGGTGTATCTATAAAGGAGTGGCCGAGGAATATTTTTGTGGAAAAGTTATCAAAAGATCGACACAAGTGTATCAAGATACCATTCTTGAGAAGGTAGTTCAGTCCCTTGATAATATCATGTTATGTTCAATAACCAAGTATGGTCCTTCGAGCAAGACTCGGCGCCGGGTCATACAGCTCGGTCCACGCAGTCTCTAGTTGGAAGCGAACGTCTCAGAATTTATCAGAGCTGAAGACTGGCCGTCATTTAGTCCTGATCTTGTCTTAATCCACTAGATTATGATTTATGGCCAGTCTCTAAAATAGTACGTGTTACAGTGAAGGATTCCCGCACGGAAAGAGCGCGTGCTGCTATTGATAACTAGTCTCAACATTTAAACAACTATATTGCAGCCAATGGAACACTCCGAACAAACTTTTCATATATCTATATTTGTATAACACACTACAAAAGTATTAAATGTAATTTGCAATTAAATATTTTCTTCTCTGTTGCCAATATTCATGACAAGACTAGGTACAATAACGTTGCGTTTGACAGTGTCGCAAATTGTGCATTACAAACTTTTTAACATTGTGTGCATACCGTAGTGTGGGTAACGTTTTATTTAATTAAAATATCATCAATGAAGTGCTGTATTATGTAAAAAATATTATCATACAGCATCTCTCCTACATATAAACCATAGTAAGGCAGGTGTGCCATATTTCACACCTCCATTCTCGTAATTTTCGTAAAACGGAGACCAAAAGTTTTGCTTCACGTAACTTTATAATGACAATGTTACAATATTTTGGGATCCATATTGAAGTATGTAATCATCTCAGAAAGTTGCAAAACAAGATACTTTCTTAACAATTTTATCTATAATTGTGCTGTCACAAAGATAGTAATCTCATTACGAACAAAAATACTTTTGTCCTAACAAAATTTCAGCGAAACAAGTTTACCATAGCGTGGATCATATTAAAAAGTAAACGAAGTCGCGTTACGGCTAGTGTATAAAAATGTAATAAGCATAATGTATAAACACAATGTCACGTGGGCAAAAGGCATTGAATTTGACCAGTTAGTATAAGTATTATTAATGTACCGTAAGGCGGAGGGCGCACGCAGGTGTGACTCGTGAGAATACTCTCCCCTTAAACTCTAGGATACAATTTTGGCAGGCGGAGGGCGAGATTTGCGCAAGAGTACTTGAAATTCCCACGTTTGTTTTCACTTGCAAGGGTTTCACGAGATTTATTTATAAAAAAATAGAACACATTTCTTTTTAAATGATCGAGAACGTTTACACGAGAATTTGCCTTTCTTTTATTTAAATGAGTTATAGATTACGTTGTTTTCAAAGTCATGTCGCACGTAGTTCTATTTTTTACATTTGTTATAAAACTAAATCTTAATTTTTAATAACGTAAAGTAAGTAATATCGAGGGGTTTGAAGACACGCTACACGCGGCTTGAACGGACTGTCCGTTGCCCGTATTAGCATAGTAGATTCAAAACTGGTTGCTTATTTTATTCAGATAACTATTGACTTCTTTAAGATTTATCTATATATGCCGAATATAGGAAGTAAGACAAAAAACATTATTGTAAAAATATTGATTGAATGTATTGTTCGCTCGGGCAATGAATTGATGAATATACTTTTTATGATATGGATGGAACATTACCTTCCCTAAATACCCAGCAACGGAGTGAAGGTTTAAGTATATTTTGAGACAGTAAAATCACGAGAAATGTAACAACAGTAAATTTTAACAAGATCAAATCTAGTACGCCTCAAAATACCACACTAAAAAGTAATCTCAATTGAACATTTAATTTTTTTAATTGTTATGTTAAATAAAATATTAAAATTAGTTCATTTTTAAATTTTAATTGTGGTGTTTACCTTTAAGGTTAACAATGTGACATATCTCTGCGAAATTTCATTAATATCGGTCCCTTAATTTCGGAGACCAGCTTGGACAAACATCGTAATGCGAGATTTTTATATGTTACAATAGATTTGCTATTGACGAATTCAAATTTCAACTACCAGTTAGGAGAAAGATCTTCCATATTAAGCCCAGATAGAATTCGAGTACCAGAGGAAATGTGCGGTCTTCATATGTCTATCAATCTGACTAAGGCTGATAATGAAATTCGACCTGCAAGAGGAGTCTTATTAAGTTCTTACTCTAATTTTATTAATTATATAATTGCTGTGCGCACTTTCATTGGTTTTAGGCCCACGAAACAAAAGCTTTTCTTCCGATAAAGGATATTCCTGACTACGGTGTTTGTTCTGGTTAATATTCGAAACTACCGGACAGATTTGAATAAAATTTCGAACAGATATTTCACTTGGTCCAACTTAAAATATGTTCTATATTTTATAACAAATTAATACAAATTGAATACTATGCTAATATCCAGAGAAATGTAGCATATAGGTCAGCTAGAGTGATCTTTACTCTCCGTGGTACAGATGATACGTAGTACCCAATTATAGTAATAGGAAAATCCTACAATAACAATGCGTTCATGCAGTTAGTTACGAGTATGCGCATCGCACACCCCCCTACAACTAGCCAGGTGTTACCCGTGAGAACGGCCACGACTTCTTGTGGGGGACACATTATCTTTAGTATTGCAAACGCTATATCAATCATCGCCAAAAAACTTTAAATCAAGTAAGTATAATTTATAAAAAAAATTGCCACAGAATTTTCTGTCTGCAAGACATTTATTTAAATTTGTGAATTTAGTATGTTTGTATAACATAATATCGTGTTATAGTCAGCCGGCGTAGATCCCATACCTCCTTATTTTTATTTTACCTTATATTTTATATCTATGTATTAAACGATGACGAATTTATTAAAAAAATAAATATTTAGATATGTAAATTTAAAAAAAATTACCATAAAACCTTAACAACAAATAGTTTTCGTTTTATATTATGAAAACGTTATCGTCGAGGTGTGAGCCAAGTTTCTATATACCTAGCCTATATTGGAAAATATCGATTCCTTACTTCTTCAAGGACGTCCAACACAAATTATTTTGCCCCTGTCAATATATTTTATTGCATACTTTCACCTACATACATTAATATTTTAAAAGTGTAAACAACAATACACCTTAGTCCCGGTTAGAATGGGAAAGAACCGTCTGATAAACAACACGATCCTCCCATATGATGAAATAAATATATTAGCACTCGGGTTTAATCTATATCCGTTCACGTAGTAGTCATCACGTAGTTTTCGCATGATTGAGTAACAAATATCCACACACCAATACTGTATGAATTTCCAAATTTTCGCACCAATAGGATAAGATTCTGAAGGAAGATTACATACATCTATCCAAATCCATCCAAACTTTCCGAAGGAGGAATTCTGCTGCTGTTAATAACCGTACAATTCCTCAGTACACTCCCCATAGAAAATACGGTAGAAGACGCACAGCCAACCGACATCTCTTCGTAGGACCAAAGAATCGAGCTGTCCGGAAATAATTTGGTCGTCGTCGATTTGAGTCGCTCTACGCGGTCAAATGAAAAGAGTTGATATTGTGGAGCCTCTGCCCACTGGTGGGAGCAGTTCTCCATACGAGGTCGGACCTACACCTTGTAAAGTTGGAGCGGATGGGCTGGATCGAAGTACCTCTTCGGCCTACTCAGCACACCCTGTCTCACAAGCTTCTCAGAGGGTAATTTAGCTGTTCTTTCCAAATGACCCCTGTACAGAACGTTACTACGTTGATTTGAACTGCCTCCGCCCGCCGGTGCGTTAAAAACACTAGAAGATCACCAGCTGAATGTCCGCGGCGGAAACCGTACTGGCGGTCACTAATTATTTGATGATATTCTTAAAGCAAGAGCTGACAGTTGATAATGGATCATCACAATAGGTTGGTAGTTAGATGGGTCGGAACGATCACCCTTTTTAAGGATCGGGTGCACAGCAGTCTTTCAAGAGCTGGCGTAGGCCTACAGAGTCGGAGAATCGGAAAAGGCGCGTCAATACCGGAGCCAACTCCCGGGCATAATCGCAGCGATGCTATCGTGCCCGCTCGACTTGTCAAGTCCAGGGAAAGAAGTGCTTTACGCACGGCGCTCTGCCGGAACATAATACCCGGCAACAAGTAACCACACCGCGGGATAGTAGGAAGCGGATTTCCCTGACCATCCAAAAAGGAGTCCGATGAAAAAAGATAGCCCAGATTTGGCTTTCTCTTCTGTGGCAGGGGCCAGCGACTCCGGTGCATAGAAGGGAGGGATGGCTAGGCGAAATTCGCTAAAACAGCCTTAACGAGGGGCTAAAATGCACGAGTTCCTGAAGGAAGACAAACTAGTATTTCGCCAAATTTGCTTACGTGCTTTAGACAACAAGCATACACATAGGTATGCTTGTTGTCTTAGATTAATGACACCAAAATTGCCGGATTTAAAGTAAAGTGTGTGTGTGTATTTATGTACACACCTTAGAATTTATTCTGTCTTGTTGTTCTCTTCTTAGGCGTAACTAGAGAAAAAGTAAAGTGTTGACTATAGCTAAGTTAAGTGTGCCGGTTACTCAAATTCTTTTTCCTAACGCGCCATAAGAAGTTTAACTTCCGAAACTATCTTTTAGATAACTCGACAATTGGCTAGCAACATTGACTAGCTAGCTAGGTATGTACCAACTTAACTATATGATAGATTCTCCGCTTGCACAATTGGAACGTGTCGATCATATCATTTAGCATTTAGGTCATATGAATTATTGTGTACTTAGTATAAATAGCTAATTTGTATATAGTATAAAAATTTTCCCAACAATATATACTAATACTAGCAGTCCTTCCCGGTTTCACACGGATATTTCTCTAAATGTGCCATAAATCCATTAATTTGAACATGTTATATAGCCTATATTCATTACTGATATCATTCTTCGTTATCCAATGGTAAAAGAATTTTTCAAATCGCTCCAGTAGTTAGCAAAAAACAAACAATCAAATTTTCCCTATTTGTAATATTAGTATATATGTTATATAAAAGAAGAAGTCAAAGAAAGGTTTTATTGTTTGTTCAAACAAACAATAAAACCTTTCCTTGCTTCTGCGCCAATCTCTGTAACTATATGTCAGATTTAAAAAT
>JAFELO010000400.1:394107-409338 GCA_017140195.1 Eumaeus atala | reverse complement strand
ATGTATACTATCAGTAGCGGGGTTACGGGTTGCCTTCACGTCCCACTTTACACACAATTATTTTTGTTTCAATATATATTTTATATGTATGTATGTATGGTATATATTAAAAAACGTAGAATAGAATCATTTTAGAGCTTTTTGTCAAAATAGTCGGTGATACTTTTTTTATAGGACGTGCTATATTTGTTACTTCTTTTAGCCAGTTTCTCCAACCATTTGTTACCTAGAAGAAGACGATATTTTTCTTTGATGTAGGTATGTGTCTATAAATAAATCAATGGCCCTCATTTTAAGTAGTAATCCTATTATTATAAGGTACACTCCTAATATTTATATGATATAAGAAATAAATAATACTACTAATTGGCACGAATAAATAATCGACAAAATAATAAGTCTCGCATATTCTTACTAATTAAGGGGGTACATAATTGTAAGTAAATAATTGGTAGAAATATATTAACCTTATGTAGGTACCTTATTAAGAGGTGGGGCCATACTGTGCTGCAGTGAATTCGGGCCGGCACGACCGGGGAGGTACCTCTCGGTCGCATGACACCAGCATAAATTAAAAGCTTCCCCTTCGCGTTTCGTTTGTTTTATTCGTAGCCGGTGGCCCATTAGAGGAGAGGAAGAAAGAAGGACAACTCATTTGCATAACTATTAAACAGACGTTTAAGGGCGTCTGTAGTTATCAAAAAACCTCCAACTGCCCGTTTGTCCCCCTATAATATGAAAAAGATAAAATGTTTGGATCGTGATATGTGGCGCTCCTTTGCCTTTGCTTGCTCCATAAGAGAACTGGCGTGAATATGACCATGTTAAGCATGCTTTATTACGGAAAGCGCCTACTACAGAATGTATATTATAATTAGTTGGTCCAGTGTTTAGCATCTTAAGACGGAGATCGCCATGGTTTTGCTGCGCGGAATTGACTAAAAGTGCAGTTCGATTACCCATTTACTTAATCTAACAATAGATTAATACTGTTATCTAAAAACTAGGTTTTGTTACTTCAATTATTAAACACTATTATTATTTAAAAAATTGCCGTTGGTAAGATTATCTCCGAGCTTCAGAGAGCAAATTAAGATATTAGTATATACCTATGCATATTGCGATTCTGCGGTCCTGTCGGATTACCTGTTTCATCGAAGTAGGGATTAGTGAAGTTCAGTTGTTTAACTATTATTACGATAGGTCGCCCAAACAATGAAATTCTACTGGAAAAAAAATCATTCAGCTTTGAATACACTTTGATTTTTTGTAAATAAAACAACACACAGTGACAATATCATAATATGATATTGTCATTGTGTCTATGAGATTTAAGAGTTTGAAGCATTGTGTGCGTATTTCAGTGGGCGTATCATTTTATTTAATTAAAATAATAAATTATATCTAATGCAAATTTTTAAAGTATTTGCTTTCTGTACATCTTCTTCATATAATCTTAAACATTAGAATAATGTGCATTATTATTGTATATAAATCTTCATCTGTTCCAAATTTCAAATTCCCGCGTTTGACTTTTATTTTGGAACGACTGACGGGTCCTTTATATTGTTATTAGTCTGCATCTTTTTAGACACAAACACTCAAACTTTCCCGAAGTACTTAACCGTCCACCTGACCATATACATCGTCACCTATCTCTCCGTCCATCTCACCGCCTCCCCAGATGTCGACCTCACCATCCACCTCGTCGTATATCTCACCGTCCACCTCACCGTTCACCTCGTCGTATATCTCACCGTCCACCTCACCATACATATCGACACCTATCTCACCGTCCACCTCACCATCCGCCTCGTCGTATATCTCACCGTCCACCTCACAGGTCTGACCCCTATCGTCGCCCTAAACCTGAAGACACATAAGTCTTCGCTAGTCAGTTGAACTGTTGAGGCTGGACAAGCGCCGCCAACCAGTATTAGGTTCCTCCGGAAAAAAAGTCGAAGCTTCGATCTAGGCACGGGCTGGGCGTCCGTTGCCTGGTTTTGGTAAATAGGGACTCAGCGAGTGTGAGGACCCCGTTGCAGATCCGGGGTCAACCTGTCAAAAGGAAAAGACAGTATTATTTCAAAGAGGTACATTATTTCAAAAAGGTCATCCATTAAATACGCAAGGCACTTTATTGAGGGTGGTGGTCGAGAGTGCTCTCACCAAATCTCACGCAGAGAACCCCTCCACTTCCCCTACATCTAGAACAAAATTTGAGAAAGAATTGCATTATGCCTACAATCGTATGGGCCCCACGTGTGCTACATATGTACTGTGCTGCGGAGAGTTAGGCTAGATCTTTGATTAGGGATTTGGGGGTTGAAAAACGCACAAAAAACACGTTACATAATTAATGGACATCACAAAATCACTAAACCAAGTAGAGGCCATTTGCTCTGCTTACTTGTGGGGCAAACCAGCAGCCAAAGCCTGTTGATGACAATCGTCGCCCACAAACATCTACATAGAGCACGCATGTGCCTCCTTCATAGCTATCACTTTTATCATTATGTCGTACCGGCTTAATCGTCTGCGTAGCAACATGGCACTTTTCATGTATAAGTAAATAATTGTTAATTGGTATTTCTGATAACTATATCTCTACAGTGAAAGTCTCGCAGGACCGTCTCCCTTAACGTACATCAATTTGTAAAATATATTCGGCGAGACGATCTATTAATTTCATAACACAACAATTAACGTCGCATGGTGTGGAACAATAACAAGGTCAGAGGGTAGACGTTGAATAGACAGATTTGCACGTCAATTATATCGAGATACATGGAGACATTCAAGACACCCACGAGCAAGACAGCTGCTAGGGTCGGTAAGCCGCCCCCGTTTCTCACGCGAGCCCTCCATCTGCTTAGACCACGGACCCTTCTTAGACTTCATTACACAACAATAAAACTTGGCCGTATTACTTTTCTACCCCAGCACTGATTTCATATAACGGGACTCATTCGTTAAGAAGACATCGCGCGTGCCACATCACATTGCGTACAGTTTCCGCGACTCGGGAATGTTCGAATGAGACTTGCGAGTGTTTTGGAAAATTAATTTGATAACGGAAAATGGAGGCGTTGGTTAATTCACAAAAAGATGAACTTAAAGGCTTAGATGTTGAAGGTTAGTAGTGTATTTTATGTTATTCATAAATAACCTATCCTATCTGTGCGCTGAAAGCTTAGCTTTTTTGTTTTTAATATTAATGCGTTATTATTTAATTTATAGAGAATTACTAGCCTGAAAGCATTTTCAAAATCGCGTACCAATTTTTATTTTCTTACAATATAGTTTTTGTTCGGATGTTATTTGTAAACTGTGATCAGTGATGATTACAACAACTTTCAAAACATAACGTTCGCAAATTTAGAAACTCATATCTTGCACCAATCAAATGATTACCTAGCACTTTTAAATATATTATTTCCATTTGTGTATTAAATTAAGCTTTATAAGAGATCAAGTGAGGATAATACTGAAACTTAAGTTATTTAAATTTAAACTTCCTAGCACAACGTGCTTACCTACATAAACTATTTAAATTGAAATTTATTTCGAGATAAACATGTTTTGCCGTAACGTTAGAAAAAAGCTGTCGATGTTGAACAAATTTAAACCACTAAATTATACTTTGATTAGGCACTATCGTCCTTTTTCTTCCTTTTAATTTGTATGTACTCTACTGTGTTAGTATTTGTGAAATGTTGTATTTATGTTTTTAATTAATACCAGAGTTTTTAATTATTATCTGAATTTTGCAAATACACGTTCCTAGCACATGTACTTTATTTGTGTATGTATATGTATATACATGAAATTTAATGATGTTGAAATGATGCTACGGCGCTACGCGAATTCTAAGGTGTTACTACTATTACATATAAAACAACGCAAGCCAATTATCAAATGTTAAGTGTTTGCAATTAAAAGCTTAGCCTTAAAATGATATCGTCAATCATCAGCCCTTCTCTCCACTTTTGATATTTCCAATATAATAGAACTGTAATATTTATAAAATATTATTCCAATGTCCATTAATTGGTTTATGTTTTTTAATTAAGCATAATTAAACTAGGTATTACTCCTGGCTTCATTCGTGTGGAAATTCAATTGTATATTTGTCTGTGCTTCTCTCATTGCAACACTGGCATGAAACGTAAAGCTTTCTTTTCTAATCGCGTGCATTTTATTTCAAGAAGGAGATAAAATCCATCCATCCCCTGCCTACTACTAATATACTTTCATACATTTTACTATGAAAGTATATTGCTAGTAAGCGGTAAGTGTTTTATGTTGCTCCAGATTTCAATCTATATCCACATCCGTTTTGCAGCTTTTGCATGAAAACATAACAAAAATATATACAAAACAACTCGACATGGAATTAGTGGAATTTAATATCGAATAATTAATTATACGTAACTGAGCTTGCAGTTTTTTTTAAACAAAGCTGTACAATATTTTATACTTGTGCCTAATTATTTTTACATTAAAAAGTCTTGATGTTGAAAGTTTACGCGAATGTTACCCACTACAATAATACTGCTATTACGGATTTTGTCGCGATTTATTTAATTATATTTAACTAACTTTAGTCCACCCGTGACAATGGTTACTGTAAGGCTTCTGAACCGTCGGGCTAGCATTTTTTTTTTATTTATTGTAATTAAAAAGCCTGTTAATTAGCCGCGACGTAATCCGTTTGCATAGTAGGTAACAAGAATTACAATTAATTTTACTAGATATTTCATAACGCACTAAATTCCTTTATTTAATAATAAAAAGTAAAGTTACATTTGTTGCTAATACGCTTCAACAGCTTTCGAAGGCGGCAAGCTGAACCGGAGCGTGCGTGTGTGAATTTACTAATAGTAACTAGAATTATCTTTTATTAAATATTAAATACTTTTCATATAATATAGAATGTACTTTAAGGTTTGTTTGTTGTAATTTGTAACGGTCCATATAGTAGTTTTAATTCAAAAATATTTTATAACTTTTGATTAGGTCTTGTATTACGAGCCAAAATACGTACGTATAGTGTAAAATGAGCCTAAATAATATTGTTCTATTATCTCATCAGCCACAAGGATTGTCTTCGTGTCTTCGAAATGATAATGTGCCATCGTGTGCGTGTTCCGTTCGGTTCGTTTTTACGTTGGAGTATATGCAGAGTACACAAACAGAAAGCTACATGAACCCTAAAGTTTTTACAGGTTGGTGAGAAAGAAGCTCAGTGAACATACTAAAAGATCAGTCCTATTGGTATATTATGTAACTAGTTACGGCGTATGCATTGTAGATACAGTCAGCATTAAGAGTCGCTTCGAATGGTAAACTGCTAAGGCGCCGTTCGCACGAGAGCTTTTTCAACGTGGGTCTATCATATTCAATTCATATAACGGCACTTACATCATGTGTACAGTTGTATAGGTGCGCATAATATTGAGTCCGGCGCTTATTTTTAACACGCGTTAATCATTACGTGAATACTCAATTGACCGGTTGAAATAAGAATCTCTAGCTGAAGTAGCTTACACAATCGAACTACGATTAAATAGGCCAAAAACCATTCAAGACTGATAAGCATAATAAATAAGATATGAAATAAATGAAGACGCGGAAGTTCCTAGTTTTGGTTGTGAAAAGCTCTTCAAAAGCTCCAATTTGTAACAAGCTCAGCGTAAACGGTTCTCATTAGACAAGTACTGTTTAAGCTTATAATTTTTCAATTGAGTAAGAGGAAGTGCCATGCTGCATAGGAGGAGGTAGAGCCATGCATGCATGCATGACACTACATCCTCTTATGCAACGGAATTGGGCCGGCATTGTTCGTTTGTCTTCTATACTGTAAAGAAAAGATACCTACGTTTTAAGTAACAACACCATATCTTCACGCCTGTTCTACAATGGGTTATAAATAAATGTTGGCATAAGATGTTACTTGGGAGAATATAATAATTATTCAGCGCCGACTAAGTATTTTACTTTTTCGAGTTGTGACTAATGTAGCAAAAGGTAGTAGGGAAGTAGGACTTCCATGTGGCTATTAATAAACCGACTTCGAGTTCGGACTTGCTTTGTGTCTCGGTTTCTCGAGAGCAACTTCTCAGGTTTGTAAAGTAGCCACATTGTAACAGAACAGGATTTTATAAGAAGCAGATATTGGTGAACTTGATGACCAATGAAGTACCTACGTTCATCAGTGAACGAAAAATCAGCAATGCACATTTCCGAATACTTTGCAAATATATCTCAACTCTTGAGATTATGACAGTACTGAATCACTAATGGATACTGTGGCTTAAAGCTCCAGCAGGTCATTATACAAACACACAACACACACACACACACACACACACACACACACACACACACACTCGAGGACATGCACACACAGACACACACGTGCACACACACATATAAGCATGCTATGTTTTTTACTTAATATTTTTGTTTTTATATCCTTGCCAGCCGCAATAAAATTCACTATTTCTGTAAATCAGCACTCGGCTTCATACATATATATGTACCATATGTTGTAACATAGTACAGCTACTATAAACTGTCCGCATCAGGGAGGCCTGGAGCCCGTGGTACAGATCTTAATCTAGTTTGGGTTCCAGTCTCCCACAAATGTTTCTCTCTAAATAACACTGTCTTAGCCACTAAGTAACTCCTTGTAATTTGTGGAATAAAATAAATAATTTTGTATTTGTATGTACAATGTACTCCTTTTAAGGAATGCTTAACGGAACTGTTAAGTTTTACAACAAGAACATCTACTGAAACGTTACGATTTGAAATTTACTGAAACAAAGTGCGTTACGCCAAAGACTCGTGACATTACATCTCGGTACCAATTCGCGTTACTTCTCTGATGTTTCTCTGTACTTTCAGTTTCTGAAGATTCTCTTCAGATTACTTTTCGAAGTTTCTCTGTAAGCAAACTTTTGTAAGTTATGCTGAGCATTCTCCTAATGCTCAGACGGACTTATAAAATCGTGTATGCAATTCGCACTTTCGTTTTGGATTACGTTCGCTGTGATTTTGGTGCGGCTGCGTGTGCGCCAATATTTACGATATTCTGGCAAGTGTCTGTGGGGGCGCAGGCGGCGCCAGCGCTCCTGTCAGTCGCTCGCGCTCCTCGTTCAGATGTGGACGTGTATTGTGAACATGTAAAGTCTCGTGTGAATGTCCAATGTATACGAGCGCGGGGGCGGTGAGACCGGTCGACGGTCGCACGCCCGACCCGCCGACCTTACGTACCGTTCACTGTACGCAACTCCGCTGTGTCTTAGTGCATCTTAGAATCGAAAATGCAATAGATAAACACATCTCGTGCTAAATAACTATTGTGTGTGGGACATTGATTAGTGCATTATTTCAGCTTGGAACATTGCCTGATTGGATAATGTGAAAGATGTACGTCCTTATTATTGGCACATTAAGCACATCAATTTTTTATTTATCGTTTAATATTTATAAAACGTTCCACTTTGTAGTTTGAGATAGAAGAAACATAATGTGTTATCGAAACTATTGTTGTCGCGTCCCCCAATACCAAACCTTTTAAACTCGAGTGATGTGACTTTTGTGTTTAAAATAATGATAAACAGAGGTGGAACTTGATTTATTATAATTAAATTGGCATAAACTTTTTATTGGCTGAGCCGGCCTGGATTCGTCACCTGACGACTCTTATCCCTACCTAATTTTCGTTTAAGCTGTATTAAGCTTATAGAGCATAAACATTCTGGTCACCAAAAATGATGTTAATAACACCAACGTGTTTCAAATTTATTTCCAACTGGAAAATACTAAATTGTAATAATACTTGTTCTTATGGGAAGATATAGGTATCTACCCTATTATAGAAGTGATATAAAATGTATTAGAGAATAAGATATAGGCGCCCACTCAACCTTAAATACCTCCAATTTTTTTCCAAAAGCGTTAACCGTTATGTTTTTTTATCAATCTATAAACTGACTTCAAAACATCAAGTTAGGTTTGTTTATAATCTGCTAAAATAAATAATAGTAAATAAAACTTTATAATATTTTTTGAAATTTCATGATTTCTTCAGAACGTTTGACATAAATTGATAAAATGGTTAGATCTTTTTATAATAATAAATATTTAAACCTTAATATGTACATACATATGATATTTATGTACATATAAGTTTCAAATGTGTATATTATGTAGCTATAGATAATTTGGTACCAAAAGGCAATTTTTCTTCGAATAAAATTTCAAAAAAAAAAAAATGAACACGCACTTATTTGCTACTCGCCTTTTTCGAAAGGACCTAATACTGACTGACATGTTATTGCGAGTACCAAAACGGTTCGTCGGACAAGCGAAAACTTTGTGCTCTAACAGTTTAACCTCGAAGACTTTACAACACTGCGACAGTATAGGTACCAAGCTGAAATTCAATACATATAAAATGCTGAACAACCTTTATTACTTGAGCATTAATAACACAGTATTTTTGTCAAGTAGCACTTTTGCAGTACGAATGAAATACCGCTTTACTAGCAATTGAAGACACTCATAAAATTAGGAATAATTTTATCTTACTAGCAATTATTTTTAATGAAATTGAAAACAAGATGATATATTAAAAAAATACCAAGTTCTATTCTAAGCAGCGCTTAATGGGCTGTTTACATGGATCAATAATGAATTACTAACTGAATTCTATTTCGAGAGAATACAAATACCTGCCTGTACCTACAATTAATTTATTTAACTAGAGCGTATCTGTGTGTGTACGTATAACGTTGTTTCTATCATTATTCGGTATGTCATTTCTAACACATAATTTAATACTGCGACGTTAAATTCGTATTATCTATAACAAATATTAGTTCGTTTTTTTTTCGGAGGGACCTATTACTGATTGGCGGCGCTTGTCCAGCCTTAACAGTTCGAATGACTACAATTAGTTCGTAGTAAACTTAGACTCTTCTAGGCTTCATATAGGTGGCGAATCGTAGAAGATCGTAGAATTCAGAGCTGATCCCCTTAACTGAAAATATTCAGCATATCCGCTAAACTATTGCAAAGGAAATCGCGGATTTATGAAGAGTCTTATTCGTTTTAGCTTGTTATAATCACAACTACACATCTTCAAGCCAGTTCCCTAATTAACTTTTTATATACTCCATGTTTAATCAGTGCAGCAGTACAATTCATGTACAGTTTAGACCCTGTGCTCTCAAAGCGCAGTTTTTTTTATGTGATAGTAAGACATCGGACCTGTTTTGTGACTACCGGCGCCCATTAATATTCGCCTATGTAGATGCATTCTTCTTTCAACTCATCTCCCCAATGGGCCACTGGCTACTCACAAACCGGAACGCGGCAGCATAGCTGTCACTACTAAAAATGCATTTCCGTCTCAGCATAGGAGAATGATTAAGTGAAAATTCTATTTATATATATACCATGATACCAACTAAGCCATAGTTGGTAATGTGTGTGCAATTTCTATATTTATAATAAAAAGTGGTGTTCGTAAGACGGTTTACTGTCGAAATAATTTTACTTGATGATCGATGACTTTAGGAATCAGGATAGCGGTTGTTGATGATCTGTGTCGCCCGAAGGAGTGAAGGAGATAACTTGTTACGCTCTTTCGTTCGCAGGCTCCGCCCTTTCGAAACGTTACTATGGTGTCATAATTTTCCATGCATACAGCTAGCGTAATCGATATAAATATATATTTCCATTGTTTAGTACATGTACCATAAGTTCTCAAGGCACTTATTTCGAAATAGCTAGGATTAATAAGTGTGATAATCCCACAGAAACCGTTATTACTTAGAGGACAAATAAAACTCTAAATTATTCTTTTCACTATTTTTATCGGTACCTTTGTATGTATCTACTACCTAGAAATATTCTAACCTGCCCTGTTTGATAAAGGCAATTGCTGTTTTCAAATGTAATCTGTAAAATACCTTACGTCAAAGTAGGAATTAACTTAAAACAATTGCAATATTAAATTATACAAGTTTGATATCATAAATCAAACCAATTCCGATCAAATATAACAGATAAAAAATAAATATAAGTGCGTACCTACATCTCGTATAAACTATTATGTTTTATGTAGTTTAGCCTGTGGCTTGACGTGGCGTATTTTACATCCTAGCTACCATATCTTAGCTTCGAACTCAGATGTTATGAGTGCTTACACGTGGACAATATCTCGGTGATATATTTCTATAAGATAAAATCAGTAACAGGTAAACTTTTGCATCGATGTGTGAAAAAAGTCATTTTAAATTTTAAAGATTTTTAAAGATAATATTTATGTATTTAAACAACATTCCTTTTGTACCTAAATCTCTCCTTTACAAATCCTATAATAAAATAATATTAATGAAAATATAAGTAAATATTTTGTACTATTAGTCATTTACAAACAATACATAAGATCGGTCTTTTGTTGTTTTACATACATCTTCAATTCTTAGTAGCCTTTAGAAATTGAAATGAGTGAAATAAAATTACGTTCAAAAATCTTAGGGGATATCTATTGTCCATGTGTAAGACATCCTATTGGTCCATAGGACTTTTTGCGCCACCAATGGGAAGCTATTGATAAGGGGTCGCCCATTATAGTAAGCTGACAGATGCGCAAAAAGTTCAGTACATTATCGGCATACTTATGCCTTACCATCTCGCAAAGTAAATAAAATTTAAAAAAACTAACACCTTTACGCTTGGGAATAACCAACCCGCTGGTATTCTACACAATAGAGGAACAGTATTACCTACTATAGAGCAGGTAGTCCTTTTTATTAGATAAATTATTGCATTCATCATCGTCGTTGGCAGGCCTTTCAATGGAGGTCTCTTGCTGCGTTCATACACTACCGCTTATGAGCTTAAAGGCCACGTAATGGTACAACACGTAGGGCGAAAGAGCTGATCCAACTTGACTGTTTTTATTTACGGCCAAAGTCGACCGAACTTATCGACATTAAGAAATATTCTAAGAAAAGTCCTGCTCTTAGATAATAAGGGACTAAATTTCAATTTTCTTTTCAGGCTGGCTTGCTCGCACGGTGCCCGCAGGGCCAGGGGAAGGAAGCAGCGGTTTCTCGACTAGCATGGCAGATGCGGATTACACTCAAAAATATATGCACAAACGTCGACGACTCTCACAGCTGCTCGACAAACTGGCTGTCCAGATCAGAAACAACAATCAATATCCAATACCGAGGTGGCTAATGTTAGACCCCTCTTGTGACGGTGCCAAAGCGTCGGAGGACGCACCTCTCGACCTCTCCATAAAATCGGAAACACCGAAGCCTGCCGTCCCGCAACCGGCTTTTACATGCGGTATTTGTGGCCAATCTTTCTCGGTTCACGATCGTTTGGCTAAACATGTCGCTTCCAGACATAGAGACAAAGCTCCTGAATCGACACGACCATACAAATGCGAGGTATGTAGTCGTCGCTTCGCGCGTTCGGATATGCTAACGCGCCACGCTCGTTTACACAGTGGTATAAAGCCGTATTCTTGTGTAGCGTGTGGTCAAGACTTCTCTCGCTCGGATCACTTAGCTACACATCATCGCACACACACTGGCGAGAAACCTTACCGGTGTCCATCGTGCCCGTACGCCGCTTGCCGCCGGGACATGATCACCCGCCACATGAGGACTCATGTGCGGCGTCCACAGCCAACTGAGATCTGAACATTTGGATACAAGAAGTCGTAAATCATCGTTAACTTTTCGAATTTCGTTCGATACTCCTATTAAAAGAAATCTTGCTTCACATGATTTTTTACTCATTATTATGATATTGTTCGAAATCAAAAATAACAAGAGATCAGAATATTCTTTTAAATGTTACATTATGATTTTTGATGTTAAATTTATTTTTGGGTGTTATCTATTAGTTTCTATACGTTGGCTGTTGTCTGTTTATTAGTATGACGAGATATTTCGTTCTACAAAGGAGCTCACTCACGGTAAGACATAATATATCATTGCAATAATGCTACGGAAAAGCGAAAACGCTGGCATTTTTAGTTTGCGAATCCGTTAGTGTATCTATTTATGCTAGGCTTTTTTAGCTTTTGCAATGCGATGTGTCCAGTGTCCTATGCTCTTAAATCTGTACATACTATATGTTTTCAAGATTAGTGATTATTCTATGTTATTAATATTATGTTTGAAATGAAATGCTTCTCTTTATTATAAAACATGAATGATTGAACACGTTTATGATTATTCTTAGCTACTAAGATATTATAGATAAGAATACTTTATGGGTAGTTGTTGTTTGTTGCTTAGCGCTTTATACATAGAAAGTTATAAATAATTTATTTTAGAATAATATAATTAGCGTTTGTTTCTGAACATAAAATCGACATTAAGAGATGCAAGGTATATATTATCATTTGCTGCTGACATTTAAATCAAATGTGTTTTCGTGTAGGTCTATAAGATATACTTAAATTAGTTTACGTTTATTGTTTTATATCTACTAATAGGAACCAAAGACACCTATTAGGAAAGTAAGTAGATTCTAGTTTTTAAGGCTTAAAAGCCAGTTGTGGTTATCTGGTTATTCTTCTGGGCTATTTCAAAACGAGATGTATATAAGCTTCCATGCGCTGTAGGTATGTTGAATTAAAAATATTTGAGAAAGTCAAATTACTTAGCTATTTATGATTTGTTAGCACTTGGTATGGTGATCCTCTACACTTAAGTACCTAACGCGGATTTAGTAACAAGTTTAAATATATTCTGGATAGGAAATAGAAAGAGAAACGAAAGGCAAACCATACAGAACATCTGTATTCTTTGTTTCTACGGCATTTTGTTGATACCGACACGCAACTAAACTAGACCCTGAATATTTAAGGCATGGCGAGAGTCTGGGGATCCCATACATACCTGTTATCTCCAGGGCTCTGTGTTTGCCCAGAGCAGTGTTTTATTTGTTGCAGCAGTTTCAAGTCAAATTACTTGAGAAAAAAAAATTAAAATTTGTAAAATACTTGTGTCTTAGAATTCTATCCGAAAATTGATTTTACCTATTTGGCTTAAACATATTACTCTAATTTCTACTTTATTTCTAAATATCGTATATTCCCGTTTGATGTGCTCAACATAATCTCAATATAATTATTATGAAACTTTCGTAGGGTGTAAGTATATTGAGAGAGAACTTGATACAATTTGCGACGGGTCTCAAGTTTTTTGGCTAGATTGTACTACAACACATAAGCAAACAACATTCAAAATTAATTTGTTTCTTATAATGATATAAGTACTTAAGTTATTTGATTGTTTTAACATCTTTCTCCTTTATCTATGATGATAACTGATTCTAGCTTGAAACATGTCTGTCTCACATTTCTAGTTTGGTAACATTGGCTGTCCAAAAATATGCTAACACAATTTCGGCAGACACAATCTTATGTGTAAAATTTTCGTGTCCCCATGTTAGTTACCTCACTCCTCTGGAACGGCTTTACCGATTTTTACAAAATTTTATGTGCATATTCAGTAGGCCTGAGAATCGGCTACCGTCTATTTTTCATACCCCTGGGTGGATAAGGATTGCTCACACTTAACATTTTTATTAATGCTTACACGTTACAGTGTCAATTCGCTGTTCTGTAATAAAGTCAATTTATTACAGAACAGCGTCAGTCGAGACAGCTACTTTTTCTAAGACTATCTTCTAAAAGATCATTGAACCAGAACATAATAATATAGATAAAAATATGTAAGTAATAAAATATACATAAATGAAATGAAGTATTAAAAGGTAATATTTACCCAAAAATAAATATTAATCCAAAGTTTAGTCTTGAGATGTCTATTGTTACACTATTACAGAAGTATATATCTGCAACACCTGAGAGTAGGTGTGCAAAAGCATTGCCGTCCATATATTGTCACGCCCAATTCAAACCATCCAAGACACAGACAAACAACTCTTTGAGTAGCCTAGCACTTCACAGTATCATGTGGACTTATGGACCACATATGAATGTTTAAAACTTTTCCCATACTAATTAGATAGTAGGTAATAATTAAAATAGTTACAACAATTAAAATAGTTCCACACATATCTAGTAGACCTGCCTATGTATATTTCAAGCGTCTAGTGACAGCCATGCTCTGCTCTGCTCTGCTCTGCATGGTTGATCCTCTAGTTTGACCCCATATCATATAATAATACCTTAATATTTCTTTAGTTTTATAAGAGACATATATTATTTAATATTGGTGTTAAATGTTAAATTGAAAAGTATTAGAGAAGTGTTTACAGAAGAAATTAAGCGTTTACTAAAAACCAAAAACTTGATATTTTTTGCTCATTATTGTATAAAAGATTGTCTTGTTTGTCTACTTCCTTTGAAAATTATATTTGAATTGGCCTAGCTCCTTCCAGATTTGTGAGTTGTGCTCAGTAGGGAATTCACATGAAGAAGGTCGCATTAATTATTATTATTACCTATATTCATAAGCTAGACATTAGTTAGCAGTAGTTGAGGTGTAATTATTGCTGCTTTTTTGAGTTCCTTGCCTAAAGAGTAAAAACGGGACTCTCAGGAATATATCACTCCGCAGGCCATACAACCAGCCATCTGTCTGACCGTCTGTCTGCCTGTTGACAGACATCTCTAATGACTATTCCATTAGTCAAAAGGAATAGACAGTTGAAGTTGTCACAAGTGATTTTTTTTTTGTCGCCGCTATAACAAATAATACTAAAAATTGGTATGTTATAATTGTGAAAAAAAAACTACGTAATACTTTATTAATGACAACCTATAAATAATCAATAAATAATGTACGAATGTTGTTGTTATAATCGAACAGCTTTAAATGTATTTTTCTCCAGTTGAAGTATTCGCACTTACGTCAATGTAATCTTAAGAGCTGCAGGGAACAATTCTGATAGTAACTTTACAATATCAGTGTTCTATTTTTAAGATACTTTTAGGGTTCGCTTGATATGTTAGTAGGAGTTATGTATGTAGTGAAATTTTCAAAAGATGACCTAATTAGAAAAAATAAACAAAACACGCCTTTTAACAAAGGGAAAAAATAGTTTCGAAAAATAATTAAAACATTAACATAAACGTGTGGGGTTACTCTATTAGCTATACTTTAGCTGTAAGTAATATAGACCAATTTTGCATATTATTTTCGTTTGTTGAAAGGT
>JAFELO010000400.1:383429-393975 GCA_017140195.1 Eumaeus atala | reverse complement strand
GCGATTGCTATGCTGGCGCATTTCGTGCCATTCTTCACTTCATGTTTCTGAGTATCGCGTGGAGGATATGGACTGAAGGAAAACATTATTTTTCCACATTAGGTGGTAAGTACCGGACTTGTGTTACAGGTACTACACAACGGATAATATATTGAATACTTAGGCGGGATTCGAACCCGCGACATCTGACGTAACGCGCAGACTAACCGTTACGTTACCAACTGAGCCGGTCGTCAATTATATCCATAACTTTGCGGATGTAATTGTACTTCCGTTGTAATGTACTTAAATCTTCAGTAACGCCACAAGTAACGCAATTACGTGACTCAAGCCTACGCATAAGTAATAGAAAACTGTTCAGTGGAAGGTGACTCGTTCGTATCCTAAATATCGTAAACAAGTCACATCTCTTGAAGCCGATATCGATAAACCAGGATTTCTCATGTGGATGACTTTGTACAATCTTGTACCAAATTATATATATAAATAGTAAGAGGTAGTGCCATGCTGCTTTGAAACGGAACTGGGCCGGAACGACCGGGGAGGTACCTCCCGGTCTCTTGATATCACCGTAAAGGGGTTATCTACGGTGTCGCATTTCGTGCAGTTTGTGAGTAACCGGTTGCCCGTTGGGGGGGAGGGTAGATGGCAACGCATCGGTATAGTAATTATGTGCATCAGCATAGTACTATATAAAAAAGATAGTTTCCTAAGCCCAGACTCGTGGAAACTATACTAATACACTTTAGATACATTCACTACCCGAGTAAACCACACATTCTTCACCACATCCTTCCAATTAAGCTCTCAATAATAGCCAGTATGAAGGAAATGTTAAAAACGGTTAATTATTATGACTTCTTATTGGGGAAACGAGTTACACCTCGATAGAAAGTTTGTTTACATAGTTAGTTTTGGAAATGGGCAGGTTACACTGCTCGCAGAATCTATGACCGTTGGAAAGGAAAGGTTCTCGAGTGGCGGCCCCGCACCGAAAGACGGAGTGTGGGCCGGCCTCCTACCCGATTGACTGATTACTTGGTTAAGGTAGCGGGGAGCCGCTGGATGCAAGTGGCTCGTGACCGTGACCCGTGGCGCTCTGTGGGGGAGGCTGTGTCCAGTAGTGGGCGTCGTCCGGCTGATGATGATAATGATGATGATGAAACTGCATAGAGCTGCTTGCCTGTGACAATGCACTGACATATGTAATATATATAGACATTGACATTGCAAGGAGAAAATCATACCTATTCCTCTAAAAGCCCTTAATGCTCTATGCATGTGGTTTCGGAGGCATGTAGCAGCTAAACCCTTTTGAAATTGCTCGAATGCTTTTAAGGCAGGCGGATGAGAAATAATAAGAACCGATCATTTTCCTGGTGCGTCGCGGGAACTGATCGGATTTTAAAGATTTGATAATGGGATTTAAAAGGAAAAAAAAAACGTAATTTATATAATGTTATTCATTTCAGCGGTCGCGGTAACGTCTGCGGATTTCCAAAATAAAACAATCACATGAAAATACAAAAAAATATCAAAAAATTAAACAGTAAATACTCCAAAGTGTTTTTGGTATCAAGGGTCTATAGCGATGATAGCGACCCGCCCGGCTTCGCCCGTGACAAAATTTTACACTAAAACCATCTTCACGAATCGTGAATCTCTATCGTCTACGTAAATGATAACCGCAATGAAATCTGTCATGTACATTTTAAGACAATGGATCACATAGATNNNNAAAATTGTGCATTTTGCAATTACCTACATACCATGCAGTATATTTAGTTGCATATAAACATGTATGAATCTTGCCGTTTCACCCACATGTCATCACGTATCGGAGTTGTCTCGCGTACATTTTTCGAACTACCAAAGTTTTAACACGTTTCATAACTTCATAAATAAGCAATAAATGTAGAAGAATGGGTATTTGACTACGGTAAAGATACTACGCGACCACGCCTTGCCGTGGCAGATAAAATCTAAGTAGCATATATCTTATGTTAAGCCAAATTACATACGTGGCTATGGCGAATTTTATCAAAATCGGTTCAGTGCATTGAGTTGTCCATCACCACGCTTATATACTGAGTATTTATATATAAATATATTGTAATGCTTTTGAGAAAATTTACAAAATCACAGAGTACAATTATGTAAAAAAATAAATATATTGAATTTGACTTTTCGTAATTCTTACTATGTGGTTACATAGACCGTGTACCTTCTAGGGACCCGTACTAGCTGGTACCAGCTGTACTCCCGGGGTCTTTGCCCTCGGCCGTGCGCTGCACTATCGGTGTAGTGAAGTGTAATTAAAGCAAGGCTTATTTTATTTACAGTAAATATATAATATATTCCGTGAAGTTTACAATGTGTTTAAGCAATGTTTTCTGTTTATTTTAGTTTTGTTATATGTGAAGTTGCAGATGTCTCTGGGTAATTTTATTCCAAATATTGTGTTTGAAGTTTTTATTGAACCCTCATTTTTCTAAAATCCTACTTTCTTAGAAACCTTTGTACTATTTATAAATACCTATTCAATGACACCCCACATGGCTATATTTCAGACATAGCCTCTGAGTAAAGCATCTGTGATATGGACGTACGCACACGATGAAACTATAAGGGTCACGTTTTTTTTGCCATTTGGCTGCGGAACCCTAATAAGCAGCTTTCTATTAGTGAAGAAATATCTATGATCAGATCACTATTCCCGGAGATTAACGATTGATTATAAAAGCGATCCCTCTAACCAAAGAAAGTTACTGTAGGTGCAGTAGACACCACCAAACCATGCCCAAACCCCAAGGCTAGGGCCTAGGGCAAAATAACCCGAGCACCGAAGGCATCTTTATTATATTTCTATGGGTACAGGATTTTTTTCGGCTGACTCAGGCGTTAACGTGGCGTTAAGTCAAATTCAATCCCACCATCAGTTCAAATCCCGCTTAGGTCGTGAATGTTTATATACGTATTACATGTATTTCTATAATAAGAATCTTAAATATCTTAAATTTATAAAAATATTAAAAATAGTTGTCTAGTAAACAAGTCCTTAATATAATTAACACCTCATATTGTGATAAGTCCACAGATATTATTATATCATTATAAAAAGTGTTAATCAATTTGGATTGTAAAATAAAAAAAAAAATATAAAATTTATACAGTCTATCTTTCATTTTAAATTTCACAGAACGACAAAGTCAGTATTGTTTAATGTATGTTCTATTTGAACCTATATCCACTTCTCCGAAGAACTTTGTTATACCTTTCTTGTATGTGTAAGGTTGTATAATCTACGTCAAACAATAGAACTATCGAATTACATTGCGGTATGTCAAAACAACAAAGTACTGTTTAGCCACAATACCGCCGTACCGGTCAGGTATTCTGAGACCTCGCGCGAGCCCGATCGGACCGTAAAAAGAGGGTTCCGTGCCCCGGTAGGGAATTGGTGTTTCATTCACGTCAAAGGCGAGGCAGCTAATAACCTTGACGTCAAAGTCGGAGAATAATCAGGACGCATCTCACCCAGCTGTGGAAGAGAGGGAGACCTCTTTCGTCCTCAAACGACGACGCCCGACCAGAACTCATAGCAATCTGAAGAAGCTGTATTGTTTATTGTTTAATTTCACATATTGGATCTGTATAATGATCACTTCCGCTTGTCTTAGCGGCTAATGGGTTCGCAACGCGCCAATGTCAGAGAAGATGCCCACAATAAACTTTGCTGGGTACCTGTTATTTATTGGGCAACTCTTCGCTTCCACAGCATAAGTTCAGTTCCGAAAAAAAATCCCCAATCCAATACATCACCAGACATAATTCCACTAGCGAATTGGCGCACTTTTTACTAAGGACAATAATTACAGTAAAAAATGGCAAACAAGATATCAAAGCCTTTTGAGGATTAAACACGTCCATAGATATCCGCATTATTGTTGTTGAACTAACAAACCACACGAAATGCGACAGCATAACTGTTAAGCGAGAAGCACCGACACAGTCGTGCCGGCCCATTATAATATAAAATATTGAGAAGTTAACATCGAAAATACTTAATGGATTTTAAAGAAAATACTTCACAAGAACAACGTAGGCCGCACTCCATGGGTTAATTCATACTAGCGCAGAGTCGATGCGCATCGAAGCGTCAATCCGAAACTTAATATAGCAAATTCACCCTTATTTCCACAATGTAATGCACATATTTCTTCCAAGGAAAAAAAAAAAGACGCGCGAATTCACGCGCATTAGAGGGAAATCGCGCGCCTGCGCGCGAGCAACTCTGATTAGTGTGCGCGCATTCGCGCGAAGCCAAGCGACTAATAGGCGAACTACGCGCCGTCTGGTCAGTCGGCAATCGGAATCAGACGGAAACTGTCTTGTGTCAAAGTGAATCACAATGGAAAATGACGAGAAATTAATTTATTTGGTCTAAAAATACGAATGTTTATTTAATTCGAAGTCCAAACATTATAGCGACAAAAATTCAAAAAGTAATGCGTGGGAAAAAGTTAGCAGTGAATTGAAACTACCTGGTAAGTACTAAGTATTTATTATTATTACACATGTTTTCGCTTCCGTGCGACGTTGCCAGCTCACATGCTGGCGCGTCGTAAATCGGCGCAAAAAGAAACCATTTACGTCAAGAAGTGACATGTAATTTCACACATTTAATATATATCATATTTGATAATCTTGTCCTATTACTTAACATCGTGTTATCTTTTTTTTGCCATGATACTGTCCCATGCTCAGAAATGAAATAGGACTTAAAGATCTCTCTAATCTCCATGGCATCCACGTATTGATTACCGGTTATGTCCATGTCCAACGGAATAATTTTGTTAAATTCTATTATTGGGCACGGCAATGTCTTCCAACACAAAATCTTCCATAATATAATTATGCAGACACGTGCATGCAAGAATCATGGTATCTAAATACGTTGGTTACATTCTTATACGTTTTTGAAATACTTCAAATTTTTGTTGTAATATTCCGAAGGCACTTTCCACAATACGCCTTGCTCGGCTTAAACGATAATTATAGATTTTCTTCTGGCTATTGTTTAACAGCTCACTACCAGGATAAGGTCTCATAATATGTTCAGACAAAGGGAATGCTTCGTCGCCAACAAAAACATAAGGAACTGTGTTTGTCATACCTGGCAAGTTTTTATTAGGAGGTATACTAATCATATTATTTTGTAATAGTTGGCCGAATTTGGAACTGCTCAATATGCCGCTATCGTGATTACGTCCATATGCTCCAATGTCTACTATAATGAATTTATATTTAGCGTCAGCAACAGCTAACAAGACAGTGCTGAAAAACTTTTTATAATTGTAGTCCAGACTTCCGCTGTTCCAGGGTGCCCTTATATTGACATGCTTTCCATCGATCGCTCCTATACAATTGGGAAAATTCCATAGAATTCAAAAATCTTCCTCGATTTTAATCCATGACTCTAGCGTTGGTTTTGGCATAACAAGAGGCTGTAAATATTTCCATATTGCAGCACAAATTTCATGTACAATTGTGCAAACTGTACTATAGCCCATGTGATAATTCTGAGTGATTTGCAACTAGTAGCAGTAGTTAGAAACCTGTAACAAAGTATTAATATTATAGAGTATAAAAGTATTAATTAAGTACATATATTTAATTTGTTTTTTTTTTCAGTGGCTGAATGTCAGAAACAATAGAAGAAACTACGTGATTGCTATAAAAAGGATCTAAGATTAAGACAATATAAAAGGGGATCTGCGAGAAAAAATGAAAAAGCAATTAAATTTGAGAAGGAGTTGGAATTTTTAAAACCCTACCTCCAGGACAAACCACAAACATCAAACCTAGGTTGTTCTGAAGATAGTTTAGACATAAACGCGGAAGATAACACAATGATAGAGTCACCACCATCACGCTCTGATTCATCGTTGTCAAATTATAGCACCAGAAAAAAATCATTGCCCCTATCGCAGCAATTATTCACACAATATCTCGAAGCCAAAGAAAAGGAAGAAGATCCACTAGATGTGTTTTTTCTATCAATGAGTGGAATAGTAAAAAAAATGCCTGTTTCAGTACAAGCCGAATTAAAGAAGTAAATACTTGGCCTAGTTACCGACGCAGAAGTAAAACTTGCCTCAGAGGAAAGAAACAATACTCCACCATCTCTGATTAACTACTACGAAACACAACAACAGCGGCCACTTAAAACTACTCAGCAAAATTGTTATCCGCCATCTACTTCAACTTACATCCCATCCACCAATGACCATTCAACAAAATCCAAATACATTCGATACCAGTTTGGTCCCGCCACCATCACCTACGTACCACAGCCGATTTCAACAATGAAATGAAATCAGCCGCAACCGAATTTAGATGAAATCGAAGACTACTTGCAAAAAATTGACAAATAGTAATAATTCATTAATTCATTATTATTGACCTTAGAAATTATGATTCTACATGGCAAATAATTACCTATTTAAGAATTTTTTTAAATAAAGAATTTCAAATATAAGCTTGTTTATTTATTATATTGGTTAACTTTTCTCTCAGCTGATAATTTACCGTAAGAGTTTAAATATCTTCTTGTGCTAAAGTTATTCTTATTAGTTATGTTTATATAAAAATTACAAAAAGACGTAAAACTCACCTTAAGCACACTGATATTCGCTCTTCAACGGAAATAAGTATCGTTAATTTAGTTTCTTGTTTTACGGTGTGTGGCTTCAAAATATTGACCATGTTTTCAAATTGATCATAGTTCATTTTATAATAGTCGTAATAAATACTTGGGTACAGATATAAATCTGCGCAAAAAGAAATGAATTCACCAGATATACGTCATTTCTTCCACAAGTCGTGAACTCCAAAATTTCGCAATTTTCTTTTTTTTTTTTTTCTGCGCTTTCTTCTTCTTCAACTTCTGATATAAGCAACATCATAGCAAGATCAATATCAACCATTTTATACGAGTTTCAACAACGAGATTCAACTGGCAACTGGTGTTCATCATCACTAATGCCACGAAAAAGCGCGCTTTCTCGCGCTAATTCACGCGAATACGCGCGCATTCGTGCGACTTCGCTTTGATTGTGAGGGATTTGACGCTTCGATGCGCTTCGACTCTGCGCTAGTGATGAATTGACCCCAAGACTCACCCGTCGACGAAACGCAAACTGGGTGAAACTATCAAGTATTCACTAGATCGGAGTGATTTGAGTCGTTACTAATAAGTATTACTTTGTTCTCATAAACTTCTATATTCTTTGGCACTATAACCAACACGTAGCATTTAGACATCATTGCTGTTAAATGTTACGGTCGTTTAATAGCAATGATATCTAAATGCTCTCCATTATTCTACATATCTATGGAAATAATTAGAATTTTGAGATAAATTCCATACGAAATATGTAAAAAGTAAGCTAGTAGACATGTCTACAGATGGAATTTCACACATAGATAAAATATAGAAAACTTTCGTAAGACAGGAAAACCGAAAAGATACTTTGTTTATTTTGGTGACGCGAGAAAGGCTTTTGGTGGGGTTCGGTAGTGTTTGGTGCACACAACACCAGATAGTGAGGAATTGATAGTTATTTACTGGATAGTAAAAGCACTGGAGGGTCATCAATTGAATAAATAAATAAACTTTATATAAATTTTCCCACAACTATATATTTTTCAATTTACAATTACGACCGGCTTAGACTTATCATCATCAGGTAAACAAATATTTTTGTAGATGTTAAATAAAAAATGTCTACAACTAACGGCTAAGTGTATTGACGTAATTTATGTCTTTAATTTTATCTGTGAGCCTATTTTTTCATCTAGTCAGTAAAAAAGGAAAAAATAATTACTTATTGTGAAATACAATAATTACACATCATCAAAATAATTGAAATATCCTTTAATTGGTGTAACCATAATTTGGTTTTTAACGTAGGATAATTATTTTTTTAATATAATACATCATCAATTTTTTTGACACTAACCCTATACTTAAATTTATTTGTTGATCAGTATGACATTGTAATTAGAATTTTTTCAACCATGGTCACGCCGGCTAGAAAGTACCTTAATTTTTTCAACCATGGTCACGCCGGCTAGAAAGTACCTTAATTTTTTCAACCATGGTCACGCCGGCTGGAAAGTACCTTAATCCTAGATAGATATAACAGAAACAAATGTTTGACATAGCGATTGGGTCTCTATGAGTTATGACCACAAACTAACACAATATCAGGCAAATGGCTGCATTACCGCTTTTCGTGTACACCGTGTTCCGATGCCAACGGGGATCAGGTAAGTGAACACAACTAAACTATTTATTGGTATTTTAAAAAGTGAGAAGTATGAAACTGTCAGCATATCACTCAAAGGGCAGAAGAGGGACTTCCCTTTATTATTTTTATTTTTGTTAACGAGGGGAACCGCATTTACACGCCATCACCAGCCCTAAATGGGATCCAGTGCTCATGGTAGTTATAGTAGGCAGTCCATCTGTTAGAGCTGCAGTTCCAATCCGCAGCAGACGCTCTGGGTTTGTAGAAAGCGAGTAAATGCGAAATAAACCAAAGCGGCACTTATAACTTTAAAACTGCTAGCGTCATGTATTTGTTGTTTTGATTTTTTATTATAATCAAACATAAATAGTCACAATTTTATTTCCATTATGAATATGAATTACGTCCTATGTACATAGTGATGGCATAGATCAGTTAATTTTATTATAGGTTTAATAAACACATAGTTTTAGCAGGGCATGCAACAGAACAAAATTTGACAGTGTACCTTTGTCACATAATGTTATTAACGCTGCCAGCGAAAGGTAGACTTAAACGTAGGGTAGAAAGTCTGTCCGTCTATACCTGTGTGTGCAATTTGTTTGTCGAATTCTAGCAGACGAAGTTGTGGGATTGTAAAGTAATTACACCTTTTTTTAAATTTGCCGTATGACACGCTCCACTGCAATGACGTCACGCGGTGTTATCTGGTAGTGACAGATTGCAGAAGGAAAGAAAAAATTTACAGGAAGATCAAACCGACTTCGAAACACTACTACAAAATGAATCTAACATTATAATTGTGAATAATGACCTGATATGCTTGAAGTAGGTGCCAAGACAACAACAGGCTTATCAGCCACTGCTACACCGCACCAGTCATGCGGCAGATCATCACTGCTAGCACTGTCTTCAAGATTACGTAATTTTTCTGAATTATAATGTTAGATAAAATGTTCTTCATATTCATAACGTTCAAAGAGGGAACTCCCTCCTCCTAATAATATCGTTCCATCAGAAGAAGTAGCCGACATGCATGAGGGAGTAGCGTCATTTAACATGATAACTTTTTTTATATAACATAATATTTAAAAAAAAATACTTATGCTTTCGGCGCCAACACAACAGCAGGGTTGTCTGCTCTTGCTACAACACGCCAACCATGCGGGAGAACCAACCATTGGCATCGACGGCGTATTATGTCATTAATAAACATCAGCAAAACATTCTTGCACTGCATCTTGAATTGCTATAATTATTATTAATTACACGCGAATGAGAATTTAAAATAATCTAGGTCAAAATAGAAAACTCTAGCGGCGATATTTAGAAAATGCAGACGTGTCTTGTCAAAAAGCGAATAGTATTAATAACTTTAAATGTTGTGTCAATTCCGACAAATAAAAATAAATAAATCAATAATTTTGCCAAAGTAACTTTTTGGGCGATTTGTGTTTTTTTTATATTTATGCGATATCCATAAAATAATTATAATTATATATAAAATACTATAAAACGACAATGAAGGAATTGAGATAAAAAAGTAGATTATTAGTTAATGAGGGGCTAAGTATGTATGGGTCATTTTTGCACAAGTAACTTGACATCATTGTGTAACGAGATAATATACAGAATGTTAGCTGTTAGTTACATCTAATAATACCGAATGTTTGGCCAAAATAAATTTTTATATGACAGTGCCTCCCCTTAACAGATTACAGTGTCGTGTGTACATATGAGATATTTCTATAGAATACCTATAGATCGAGAAGGGAAGCCATAATCAAGCATATGGCGACATCTCTGTGCGTTGATTTATGGCGAAAAAAGATGCATTACTATCTTTGTCTATCTAATGCCGCACGTACATTGCGCAGAGCGATATGAATGAAAAAAAGAGAGATGAAAAGAGAGCCACATTTGCTGTCTCTTTCGACTTAGACATATCTAATTCATTTTATGCCGGCTTCTCATCTCTATCTATAATATAATCTATATGGATATTTTGCCTTTTACTGTATAACAAATATTATTAAGGCGAAGTGAATCAAAGTTATATTACTGATGTGGTAATTTAAGTGCTTTTCACTATAAATAATGTGTACATGCACCTTAAAGTACAAAAACACAACTGGTTTAAAATTTTACACATTTTACGTGTTCGTAGAAGGAAATATGTTAATAGTTTTTAAACTTTAAACTTATACGTATGTTATCTCCTAAACGCTGAA
>JAFELO010000400.1:369109-383379 GCA_017140195.1 Eumaeus atala | reverse complement strand
TTTATATCAAGTTGCAATTTTCATTGTTAACTGCGAATTAATCCGCTACATTTTCAGCTTCGAGGTCTCCCATAATGTAATATAATTGAAACATGTGAACACGGGTTTCCAAAATCTGGCCAAATGCAATAGCAATTCAAAGAGTTTTGACTATTTCTATTTACCTAGGATGTTTACGTACGCGCGTACGAGTCAAAGATTGTTGTGTTTCTCGACCTCTTCGCTTATTAACTAACAAGAACACTCGCAGGCGTAGTCTGCCTATGGCTTCCCAACTCTATCTGTACAATATCTGTGCACATCACCCAACGGAGAAGAAGAAGTGTCTGGTTACGCTCTCTGGTTAAGTACGGTAAGGTCAACCGATACGGATTTTTTTTTCTTAACTGAACATAATAAAATATTTAAAAACTAAACATAATTCCGTTGTCTAGTACCTGCGATGCAAATCCTTAAGTTACTTATCGCAGAGCTTGGCTAAGGTGGTGTGATAAGTCCATAGGTATTATTTTATTATTAATATGACTCGGAACGTTACCATGACTTCATACTTTTTCGAATATATAGCTAACTCTATCGATTGTCAAAATGCCACACGTCATAATTAATTAGGTACTTGAAAGCACAGCCATGAGCTAACGTCTACACCTAACACTTTATATACGCAACACATAGTTTCTAGAATATAAGTAATTTAAAAATATTAATTACAGTTTTATATGAAATTTGATATAGAATAAATTGCCATCGTATGATCGTACAGTAAGAGAATACCCTACATTCTCAACATATAATGTCGATACATCAACCAAAAAGTTCGATACATCATCGATATCCTGAAGACATCCCTATTTACATTTGTAGTTCTTCTGTCGGCCATTGCTGCGTCATGTCGGCGTCCCAATCGCTTTACAGATTTGATTGAAACGCCCTCGTTGGGCATATTGGGGAATCAAGAAATATTGTAACAATTTTCAGAAAGGATCAGGTATTAACCATGGTTATTGACGTTTAGAATTTTCTTAAAATAGAGCGATAACGATCCTTTTGCTATTGAGAAATCCACGTGTTCCGTGAGCATTCAATGCGAAAGAAATAAAGTAAATTTCATAAGACTAAAATTGACGACAGCGCCGTCTGTGATCTTTTTCAATTTTCATTAGTTTTCAATTCAGTGAGTGGCGGTAATTTAATAACTAATCAGTGTTTGTTGTGTTTTTAATCTTAGATATTTTCTGAAATTTATGAAATTACACCCAAAAAGAAATTGAAAAAACTACGTACTGTCGACATAAGATGGCGGACCTATTTGAGTAAAACTAACGTGACAGGCAAAACGTATTCTAATAGTGATTGTATTTGTCTCAAATGAATTGAATGCTGGTGTGGTTACAAAATAATTTTATCCGGTATATAATAAAATTACGTTAGTTCATTTAAGCATGCAAATAAGCTTTTCTCTTATGCTCGTTAACGCCTAACTAATCATTGTAAGCTAAAATTACGCTTTCTGTATTTTTTCCCGAAGCTCATAGAAAAGTGGTATTCGCTAAACAAATACTGGTATTGTTTTTGTCGCACGTTGATTGTATTATAAATATTTCCAAACAGCGATGGCGCCCAGTAAAAAAACAAAAAAACAGACATTGATCCAGACTTATCTGAATACATACGAACAACAAAATGGTAGTGAAGGTACTGCAGCTGTTATTGCAGGTATTTAATTGTTTATATTTCATTTCTTTTCACCTATAGCTTATTACATCCATTTGATTTCTGCCTGACATATGTAATGTATGTTAGACTAGATGAATTACACCCCTATTGCTTTCGAATTTTACATAAGCCTAAACTTACATAAGTTAATACAATATAACAAAATCCTTAAGACTAACATCTATTAGTTTCACTACTTGTATTTCATTATATAGAATATAGTAATAGTATAGAAAAAGAAACTTTTTTAACTTCAAATTTTTTATGCCCCAAAATAATGTTGTTTCAAATGTTGTGATCCTTAAGTTATGGTTCACATTATCATTATTGACCTTAACAAGACACAAATTTTCTGTATAACAGTCTGTTTATTTGAAGGCATGATGTAAACAGCATTACATCAGTGTTTATCATCAATTGCTTTAAGCAATTATAATCAAATATTTTAACTTCAATTCAAAAATAAATTTGAAAGTTTGTGTTTTTTTAACCTGTAGTAAATGGAAGTGAAGAAGAAGATGCTGGGGTCACTTATTTTGTAGATGAAGAGGGTCATTATTATTACCAGCCTTCTGGGGAAAACCAAAATCTTGTCTCAATACCATCCGAAGTATCAGAAGAAAATGATGAGGTAAAGAAGAATTGATGATAGATTTAATAATTAGCTTTAATTTTCATGTAGATTTATTACTAGTGGTAAATATGTTTCAACACAAACAGATTGCCACCTCCTTAAATATATAATCAATCATACATATAATAAAGCTAATTAAGTTAATTAGTGTTATTATAAAATTGGACAATATTAAATGTATCTTGTGATTTATAGTTTTAAGTTAATTAATTTTGTCTGGCTTTCTATGTGTTTTTTGTTTTCAATCAGAATTCTCTACTTGGATGTAAATTTCAAACAAACTGAGACTGTTAAACAATATACATTCATAATATTAATTTAAATCTTAGTTAAGGTATATATTTATAAATTGATAAGATTCAGGCAAGTATGTAGTAATATTATAACAAAAAAATGTAATTAGTAATAATAATTTATTGTATATAATATTTCTTATACAAAGGTGTCAGAAGACAATCAAATGGTGGTAGAAGGAGAAAGCTTTCAAACAGTAACATTAGTCCCATCTGAAAGCAGCAATGGAGAAGTTAGCTATGTCTTAGTGGTTCAAGATGAGACAAAACCTGTTATGAATATTAAAGTGGATCAGGTAATGAACTTAGCTTATAATAAAAAATATACAAAGAATTTATTATAAAATTTCTTTCCAAGTTTTCAAACAGACTGTGGACAGTATTGATAATGTTGCTTTTTATAATCATCATTATCAGCCCTTATCTGTCCACTGCTGGACATACGCCTCTTTCAATAAACGCCAAGACAACCGATCTCCTGCTACGCATATCCATCCAGGACTGGCTACTACATGGAGATCATTTTCCCATCTGGTGAATGGTCAACCAACACTTGTTTTCCTAAACACAGCCTCCACTCGTTTTCCTAAACGCAGCCTCCACTACAGAACTTTACTGGCCCATCTGTCATCTGTTCTGAGTGTGTGACCAGCCCATTGCCACTTCAGTGAGCCTATTCACTGCGTGATATCGGATACTTTTGTTTATACTTTGCTTTTTATAATACTAAATATTAATATTTTCTCCTATATTTGTTTTTGTTGTAACTTATATAAAATAGCATTAATATGGGTCATTTTGGATTAATATATTTTCATGGTAATGAAATGTAAATCTTTCTTGTCATATGTGTCATATGAGGTTTTTTGTGATATGACCTAAAAGTTGAAAAAAATTCAAATAACACATTAAATCCTGATGATGAATGGCTTAATGTTATAACTGATTTCTTTATGTACCTACTGCAGGAGGAAAAGTCAAATGATGTGTACAATTTTGAAGATGATGAGGAACCTGAAGAAGATGTTGTGGAAGAAAAAAATGTGGTATGTTATGATTTTTTTTTTGTGTTTTGTTATAATTTTATTATTTGAAAGTGCTTTTAATTCCTTAATTTTGATATTAAGCTACTAGTAATAATTTCAAATTTATAAGATATCTTATTTCTAATTTAGAATTTTTCATAAATTTTATGATAATTTTTCAGTTGAAGACTAGTACACAACCTTCTGCAGCAGTTAAAAGAGGATTTCTTCGGCAACATTTCACATGCCACTTCTGTTCATATACAAGCTATAGGAGGTAAAGTGATAATGATGTTTATAGCTATTTATAAATGTTACAGAAAAATTGTTGTATCTTTTATCACTAATCCTTATTTATGTTTAATTTGTTTGTAGATATCTCCTGCTGCGGCATATGAAATCTCATTCAGAGGAGAGGCCTCATAAATGCTCAGTATGTGAGCGAGGATTTAAGACAATTACATCCCTGCAGAACCATGTTAATATGCATAATGGTGTCAAGCCCCACATTTGCAAATATTGTAACAGTCCATTCACTACATCTGGTAGGCTAATTAATAATAGTATATACCTTTTATTTACAAAATCATAAATTAAGATCAAAATTAAAATTATAGTATGTAAAACAAATTTTTACCCTGTTTAAGTTTTTGTATTATTATAGGTGAATTGGTCAGACATGTAAGGTATAGACATACACATGAAAAACCTCATAAATGCACCGAATGTGATTATGCTTCAGTGGAGCTGTCTAAGTTGAGGCGCCATGTTCGCTGTCACACTGGTGAACGTCCATATCAGGTATATGTAATGTAAATATATAAAGAAATTTGTCATACATTAATTGAACCTTCATAATAGTACCAAATTCCTGATCCTAAATAAATTTAGAAATAAACGAGTCTTTCTATTCACAGTGCCCTCACTGCACCTATGCATCGCCAGATACCTTTAAGCTGAAGCGCCATTTGCGGACTCATACAGGAGAAAAGCCATACAAATGTGATCTGTGCCACATGTGCTTCACGCAGTCGAACTCATTGAAAGCACACAAACTTATTCATAATGGTGAGTTATTTTGATAAGATACAAAATTTCGGCAATGAAAACGTAAGACAATTTTATTATTAAATCAGTGTTATAATTTATTTTAATGTTTCAGTTTCTGAGAAGCCAGTGTATGCTTGTGAACTATGCCCAGCCAAATGTGGACGTAAAACTGATTTGCGTATCCACGTTCAGAAGTTGCATACATCTGACAAACCACTGAAGTGTAAGAGATGTGGGAAATTGTTCCCAGATAGATATTCCTGCAAAGTGCATAATAAAGTAAGATATCAAATAATAATCATGTTCATTTGCCCTGGGCTTGACCTGCGGGATACACATAATGTAACATTCATTTAATCATGAAAATGAAATAATATTTTCACAATAATGTTGCCAGTGTCACTCGCCAGGTCTCTATTCTCCACTCCAAAATACACATTAATCCGTCGCTCTACTTTTATGTGAAAGCAGGACACTTTTGCATTAATCTTGATTGTGTTGTTCTTTCCTGCAAAGAGCAGATAACCAAAGTCAGTAATAAAGCCTGGTACGTCTTACATACGCATTTATTACCTAACAAATGCTAAAAGTAAGATGTCTCTTAGAAACAAGCCTACGCGCTACAAAGTCTGTATTTCAGCGTAGTATTGTATATACTCTCTCACATAGAGATTTTGCAAAAGTACCAAATCGCTTCCTGCGAATGGCCACCGGCTGTCCGTGGCACGTTCGCACTTGAAAGACATCTCAACTGAGTATTTCGACCTCGTCACCCCAAACCTCTTGTTTCAAAAGCAGTGGACTATGATCCAAACTGTGACCTATCTTCGGACGTCGTCCTAGGCACTTTCTGTCTGACGAATACGACCACATCACGAATACTGTCAAACACTTTCAGCAAACACGCTCTCGGACACGACACCGCATACATACCAATCTGATGAAGCTGTATTGGTTTCTCTTCACTGCTACAGTATAAGTGAACTTATGCCGCCCGGGAAAAAACCCTTTTAAATTTATTATATAAAAGAATAGATAGTGAATAAATTTTAGTATTCTCATCACAAAGGAATAAATTAAAAGACATCGAAAAGGAACAGAATAATACCTATTAGCTTCACAACACTTATACCCTTAATTTTCTTCTTAAATTGTAATACAAAGATTGCTGATAGGGCAATTATCATATCAGACTGAGTATAATATGTGATTTGATATAATAATAAATTTTCTATTTCAGACACACGAAGGGGAAAAGTGTTTCAAATGTGAGCTCTGTCCGTATGCATCTACAACGCTACGACACCTTAGATCGCACATGCTCAAACATACAGATGAGAAACCATTTGTCTGTGACCATTGTGACCAGTGCTTTAGGTAAATCCATATATTAATTGGTATTACTTTAATGTATTTCTTTTAATCTAAGAAGTGGAACATGTCTATTTGCACATACAGGGCAGTGCTACAATTGAATCCATAAGTTATTATTTAAAAAATTCGTGAAGGATGAATTTGTACCTTTGTTGGCTTGGAATTCCAAATTACTAACAAACACTGTTTGTTTTGACTACTATTTATCCTATGGACGTTGTCATAAAAAAAATTATGCTCTCAAGTTGTATCATTTTACATATTTTGCATAAATGTATTATTTTTTTGTTTGCAGACAAAAGCAACTGCTCCGTCGCCATCAGAATTTGTATCACAATCCCAATTATTCCCCCAAGCCACCAAAAGAGAAGACCCACTCTTGCCATGAATGCAATCGTACTTTTGCTCATAAAGGCAACCTGATGCGACACCTTGCTGTTCATGACCCAGAGTCTGGACATCATGAGCGGGCTTTAGCTTTGAAACTCGGTCGACAGAAGAAAGTCGTCAAAACGATGAATGCAATGAAGGTATGTACATTGCAATAACATCTTATAACTATATGATGTGTTAAAAAAAATTTAAAATAGCAAAAATTATAAAACACAAAATAAAAATTCTATCTTTTACTGTTGTAAGACTAAAACTCATTTTCATTTATTTTTTAACATGATCTGCAATAATGCGAAAAACATATAAACATTACTAACATTGACTTGATATAATTGGACATAGTGTGATGTATTGAATGGTTATTATATATACAGTTCTAAAGATATAATGGCAATTAATTAACATATAAATAATTAGAATGTATTATTCGAAATGAATAGAACACTACCATAATTAACACTTAACAAATATGAAAGCGTGAGAAGTCAAAGAGTTCTTCATCAGTAGAAAATTCCACTTTTTGCGACGCAAGGCAATTTTTTTCGTATTTTTAGTCTGATTCACTAAGAAGAAATCAAGTTTTGTAGGCGAAATAACATTAATACTGATATTTTCTTACTTTTGTTGGTGAATTAATCCTAGGCATAATTCAGGTGGGAAGACATGGGCTGGTCTGGGATGCATGCGAGTAGCAGGAGATCGGTCGTCTTGGCGTTCATTGAGAGAGGCCTATGTCCAGCAGTGGACCGATGAGGGCTGATAATGATGATGATGTTCCTAGTTGTGTTAGATTGTTTCTATTGCTGCAATTATTATTAAATTTGATTGAGTGTTTACATATTCCAAATATTGTTTGTCTGATTTTGCGATTTGTGTATTTTCTGCATATAATTTGTGACATGCTTTAGCAAATTTTAAAAAAGTTACATTTTAAATTAGTTTAGTTTTACCAAGGATGACATAGCAGCGTCGCAGCCGAAATGGGCTGTCACAACCGAGGATATATGTACCTTCCTCTCACATAACACAGTGTGATATGATCCCTAGGCACAAAACACTACAGCATATGTGCTGTTTTGAGAATCCACATGTCCAAGTCATTGGTGGTTGTTTATTGGCAGCAGTAATCACTACTACTTTATAACTGCCCCCTTGCCCTACAAAACTAAAAAAAAAAAAAAGATGAAAATGAATAAATTATAGATTTTCCTCCATTAAAAATTTTTTCTCCAAAAACCAAAAAATACAAAACAGAAACATTTATAAAACGCTTCTCTGATAATAATGTGATACTTTTGAGATAGTAATGATTTAGCTTGCTGGCGTTTCTATATGTAGTATTTGCATGCAATGACTAAAACAGACTGCAAATGAATTAAGATGTTATAATTAATTGCTATGACTTGTTACATCAATTTATTATACTATAACAGCTAGAGAGAATGTAATATTCCAAATAGTAGAATTTTGTAGACATGTACTTTTTATAGTGTAAGTGAACACAAACTAAGAAGAGAATTTCGATAATTCATACTTTAACATAGGGAAACAGGGTGTGCCATCAGGGCATAATTGCAAATATGCGATGTCAAATATTTCCACTACAGAGGGCACTAACTTATCATTTACTTCTATGTAATTACTATTAAGATTCAACTGTGACAATCAAAAAACTTCATTCTATATTTATATAATAAACTATAACTTAATAACTTTATTCTATATTTTGCTCATTGTAATTGTAACTTACATACTCATAAATGTGATGACAAAATATTTGTTATTTGCGACATTCAATTATGTGTCCTAATACAATAAAATGTATATTCAGCCACCAATGGACGATTCTGACAATGAAGATATGGATGTGAAACTAAACCTTCATAATGAAGAGCTGGTGACTGTGGCCGATGGAGAAGGCCAGCAGTATGTTGTTTTGGAGGTAATTCAGCTGGAAGATGGTTCTGAGCAGCAAGTGGCCGTAGTTGCACCAGACTATATTGAAGAGGAAGAGGAACAGGAAGGTAATATTTATACACACCACCAATATAAGTGGCATTTATCCCTTAATTGTACACTTCTTACATTTAGTATATAAAATGTGAATCCACCTGCTGAGATGCAGAAATCGATCTTAATTCTTGTGAGTTGAACTGTGGATTGTTCTATTATCATCATTATAACTTGATATTACTATTTTGAGCTACATAAAAACGAATAAGTTATCAAAGAATAACGAAGAACACGGTTTCTTTTCACAACATAGCAAAAAAAAAATTCTGAATTGTGTAAAGTATTTATTAACAAATTTAAATGTTCGGCTTCTCTTACTCGGAGTATAGTATGAACTTATGTCTGATATTGACCTAAGGTTGTTTTTATAAACAAACAATTGCATTTGTATGGCAATGTATACTGTAAATATCTTTGACCTTGTCTGCTAATTGTGGCCAGTCTAATTTTTTTTTTGATAATTGTTAATGAGCAAAAGCTAAAAGTAAGTTAAAATAACTAATATTTCCTTTAAACTAGAACTAGAAGAAGAACCTGAGGATGAAGAAGAGGAAATTACTGATAGAAAAATTAATATAGACTATGAAGAGCAGGAAAAGAGAAAAATTTTAGAGCGAAGTATTAAACTGGAGAAAGATGTTGATACTTGTTTTGGCTTTGATGTAAGTTATGAATTAATTACAATATTTTGGTACACATTTAGTATACACAATACATATAATATTTGTATGTATAGATAATAATGTCACTGCATTACAAATGCTCTATATCAAAAATGACACATTCACACCAGTTCCCTAATGGGGTCAGTAGAGAGATTGTAGTGCCACATATCACGATCTTACATATACATACCTGTCTTACTTGCACATTAATTACTCTTCATGCAAATACGCCGGAATCGTACTTATCCTCCTAATATTTTAAATGCGAAAGTTTGTAAGTATGTTTGATACTCTTTCACGGAAATAGTACTGAAATATTTAGTCAAAACTTTCTTTTTGGACATAAATGGTGCTAAATGTAAATAGAAATTTTGAACTTTTAAAATAAGATGTAACGAAAACTAATTCGCATTAATCGCTGTCCAGTTCGCAAGAGATGAGGAAGTTTTATTAAGAGGTAGTAGTGCCTGTGCCATGCTTCTGTATGGAATAAGCATGGAAGGCTCATTAAGGCCAGTTTACACAATTACACGGTTGACAACTTTAATGGATAAGATGTAAACACAGAATTTAGTAAAAAGTTGCAACTTAAAATTTAGTTAACAACAAAATTTTCTGTGTTTATCTGCAATCAGTCATTTAAAATTCAGTTTCAATCGGCGTTTATAATTTGGATAAGTTATTGTGTTAACTTTTTTAAGACTGAAATTTGTGTTTACAGGATGATAACGATCAAGAAGATGAAGAAGATGACATGAATTATGATAGTAATAAGGTTGTGTTACGTATTGTTTGAATACCTGATCAAGTTGAGAAATCAAAATCATCCTTTAACATAAAGCGCTGTAATTTTATGTTATGAACATTTTAAAGATTATGTTTAGTGTGATATTTTTTTAAACATTTGATGGACAGATGACCCCATTTTTATTTTATTGTACATAATTTTATTCACCATAGTACTTAAGTACTTACATTATGGTTATAGTTGACTTGTAATACATAATTTAGCTTGGTGTTTACAGCAAGCACTCCGGTTAATTTCATTCACATCCAACTCCTAAAGTATTTCTTCTTAACATATTACTTTTTATAGTTTTAATAATTCTTATTTGTGTTTTTAGTTATTTCGTGTTACTTAAAGTGATTGTTTTTATTCATAGAACATTAAATGTTGATGTAATCTTAATAATTCTTTAGGAAATGGTGCATTTGCAGGTAGTAGTAAAAGAAATAGTATTGTAATAATATATGCAACAACATACTTACATCTAACATTACATAGCCCAATTAATTATTATTTATATACTACAACACATTATTATATTGTTCAACAACAATTTGATGTGGAATGGTAAACGCTTAGCTCTGAGCATCCCAACTAACTACATTATGTCTCGTATCTATACCCTATGAAACTATTTAAAACATGAGGTGTGAAAAAATATATGTAGTAGAATCGCTTGAAACAGTTAACGGCGAGCGTAACTCTAGCGCAATGCTTTACCTCGCTTACGTCGCTTACACACCTTTCAGTTACGAATCACATTGTCACAGATGATACACATAGTTCAGAAATAGACAAATGAAACACGGTTTTTTTTGTTTTTTTTTTTTTTTTTTTATGAGATAGGCGGCTAACGAGCAGGAGGGTGGGTAGTGAGTACCGCCGCCCATAGACATCAACTATACGAGCCACTCTACATTGTATGCGGTCAAATGAAACGACTTGATATTGCGGGGCCCCTGCCCACAGATGGGAGCATTACTCCATATGCAGTCGGAACTGCGCCTTGTCAAATTGTAGCCGATGGGCTGGATTGAAGTACTGCTTCGCCCCATTGAACACGCGCAGCTTCTTTAAGGCTAATTTAGCTTTCGTTTTCGTATTCCCGGGTATTGGCACGGCCAGTACATAAAGCACCCCTAGTGCTATCATCTGCGTAACAATGAGGGCAACTAGTTTGCAGCATGTCATTGATATGCAGAACAAACAGCGTAGGAGACAAAAACATAGTCTTAGGGAATACCGGCGTTGACAAATTTAAGGGTGGAGCATACGCCGTCATCCATGACCTTGCTGCGATTTGTCAAGAAGCTAGTGATCGAATCGCATAATTTCCCGGGAAGTTCTTATGAATAAAGCTTAGAAAGGAGCGCTTTGTGCCAAACCCGATCAAAGTCTGTCGCTACACTTCCAGACTAACCGCCAATGCCTCCCCCTTGGTTGCCACTGCTTCCACCCTTTGGTGCTTTAAACAAATTATAAGACCACTAGCTGACGTCCACTGCGGAAACCGTGCTGGCGGTCACTAAGTATGTGATGATCTTCTAAGTATTCCTACATCTAGCAGTTGATAATGGTTTTCATAATTTTGAAAAAAAAAAGGTGTTTTGAATAATATGCTTACGGTAATTATTGGTGTTACTAGACTCTACTAAATATGTATCATACAACAGTGTTACTTCGGCTCCCACAATACATAGGGAATACAGATATTGTATGTTGCCATTATATAAAATATCATCTAAAGCGAGAATTATAGATGTTGTACACATTTATAAAAGCACTAATTGATGTTAAAATATGTGAAGTATTGAAATGGTATATATAAGAAATTCTAGAGAATAAATGGGGTACATTCATTCTCTAGATGATACATGTGTATAATGATGTTTCAAGTACTCATTACCGATACTTTGCTTTCTATTACTTACATTTTTATTAGGTATAAGTGGCGCAACCAGTGTAGATACTATGAAACATTTAATATTAAACAAATAGCCTAGGTGCTTACTGCCTCCTGCATTGCACCTCACCTCTGCAACAGAGAAAATATTGTGTCATTTGTGGCGTATCCAACGACAGCGCGCTAACTTTATTGATGATATATGGACTTATTGTTATATTTGTAAACCAAGGAAAAAATAATCTTATTAGTCACATTGGAAAGGGTAAGAAAGTCAATATTCTTTACATGAATCAACAGGAACAATGAATGTTATAATATGATAAATGATATAATATATGATGAATATGTTAAGCAGTTATATGTGTAGTATTTGATGTTATAATGATTAGTACATAAACATGAAATTACTTCATGTCTCTTAGCCATTTATAAATTATATTCCATTAAAAAAACATACATTAAATAATATAGGAATACACCAAATATTAATATGCGCTTATGTGTTTTAGATATGTTTAACTTCTAATGTGTTAGTGAATTGCTAAGATTATCTATCTTTTTTTAATAATTCACTATTTCACACTAATCACAATTGATCATAAAGTTTAATTTTGGCCTATATCTTGATTATTATTTTTAAAGGAGTGAGTAATATATCATTTATATTTTTAAATAATAAACATATTAATCGCAATTAAACTATAAATAGTAAGTCCATAAACATATTGATCACAATTAAATCTGATGTGTATATGTTTAAAGCGTTAAATATTTGTGTAGTCATATATAAATGAAAGTAACTACAAAGATCTCGAGTAAATTTCAAAATAGCAGCTTTGGTAATATTGTATTAATCATCATAAAAAAAAAGTTTTCAAGCACCCTCTGTATAAATTACGCTAGTCTTAATTGTAAATACTTACAGAAAATTTTAGTATTTAATAAAATAATTTTGAATAAAATGGGAATTCCGTCACCTTGCGATATGAGTGAGTAAACTCATGAAGTCATGTCCTATATAATGAGTATTGACCTCACTTATGCCCATTGACATCGCAACTAAACATGATTGGGACCTTTTAAATATATATAAAATGTGATATGTTATTGTACTCTTTAAGTAATAGTGAAATCAGCGTTGCATTAAGCACATGCTTTAATTTAACTTGTGTATATTAATTTTTTTAAACCTCAAAATGTAACAACCTGTATTATTTTCATTTTTTTCATTCTGGGCGAATCTTAATTTAATCGCAATGGCAAAGATGCGGCTTGGATGAACAATTTTTATACAAAGCTGTTATAAAATAAATACAATACAACATGAATTTGTTTATAATGGTTAATGTAATAAGTATTCTGTTAAATAGCTTACTATATGGTCCTTGTTAACTAATGCAGGTTTACAGTAAAATACTAGGCATTGCATCCAATATTAATTCCTTCAGTGTTAATAATGCAGCTTGATTGATATTATTTTCAAATAAAACTGAACATACAATTAAGCCAATTAAAGCGTAGATTAATTGGTACACTTGTCTGTCTGTTGCGCGGCTTATGTATACTGATTTATTATCAATGACACCAGGCAGGCTCTTACAAATAGATAATCAACATCATAGACAATAATTATAGATCTTTGACTTTCGACACAAATAGATGCACTAATTTTAATGATTTTCCTGATTTTTATTGTACTGTCATTACGTTCGTGTGCCTATGTTCAAGGGCACAGGCGCCGTCTCGCCTTCAAACCAATAGAGCATAACCATAAGAGCTTCCTGGTGTTATAAAAATAAGACCACACATTTGTTGTGAGAACATCAAGTTTGTTACTTGCCAACACTGATTCAATGATGATCAAAGTGTTATGTTTAGATCACCACTCAAGTTAGTAAGTCCAGAATCAGTTAATATTATTAAAAAACTACAGATTATATACATAGTCAAATATGTATAGCCGACGTAAAGGAGTGACCAGAGTGCCAAGAGTGTATCTCATTATACAACCGTTATCTGTTTACAAGAGATGTATGTCCCTAATGTTTCATGTTATATCGCTTATGTAACATATAACATTCAACATAGCCTACATACACTTGGAGAGTTCCTCACCGGGGCACCTCAGCAGCTGATTAGCTTCTCGACTGGATAACTCATCCTTTATGCCAGGAGTAATACACCATATTTTTGGGAATAGTTTCTCAGGTTCCTATTAAAGTCTCTTGGCTATCTGATGAACTTAACTGACAAAAAAATTCGTTACAAGACCGGCTCCAAAGTGACAAGAGCAATAATCGCATTTTCTTTCGCTCATTTGTATATTGCGTCGTGGATTAGATTCCACTAACTCTTACTTGCAGTATGTCATCGTTCTTACACAAATATTTCTCTCCTAATACCGTGGTGTCGTT
>JAFELO010000400.1:346223-368918 GCA_017140195.1 Eumaeus atala | reverse complement strand
CAATTTATACAAAAATTCAAATCGTGTCGAGTGCAAATAGGAAATGTTCAAAATAACTCCTTTTTAAAACAATTGTTGACGTTTGATTATATAGAAATACAACAGCTTTTCTGAATTGACTGATACTACACGGTCAACATATACGTACGAGTAGAGCTCGCTGGAATGTGAGGCCATGCCCTTTCTTGCCCCGTTGCGTCGGTGTTTTAGTGCGCTGTACAGAGGGCCGACTTGACGTCGGGTCTACAGATATTGTAAACGAGGTACGTGGTGTTTTATTTGGTGACCATATGATTAAGTTATCAATAAACTTAATATTCATCATAAGATTACTTGCCGTAACATGCTCGGAATGGGTAATGTTTTACCAGATTATATGGTCATACATTACAAAGCCTATTATGTTAATGATAGGCGTTTTTTAATGTTTACAAACATAATAGATCAAATGTTACATTTGTTGCTGCTTTTCACTAAAGAAATATATTACATCATTCAAAATGGCTATTTAAGATTGTATACGATTTGAACACAATGTAAATATATTGCAACTAGTTCAATGTTTAGCTTACTGGTCAGAATGTAACAATAATAGTGTCGCATTACAAGGTTCATGTTAACATATAGTAATATATAATGCTAGTTATTTATATATAATAGTTATATGTTTACTTACCTAAAATCTAGTTTTCTTAACCCCGCACTTGTCAAATATTATACTAAAACATATTGTCATTATAAAAGATGTTTTATATGTATGCAAGAGGGTTTGTATTTAATTATTAGATTAATTATATTTTTAAGATGAATCGTCATTTGTTATATAGTTGCTTAGTTATGTATAAAACGTTTAGTTTTAATGGGTACACCTAACTGGTGTTGCTGATACAGTTTATAAACTTAAAACAATATCAAAAACATTAAAGTATGTTGTATGCAACCCTCGGGTTTTTATTGTCTAATCGTTTCATTTTTTAAATAAACCTTAAGGAGGCCCGTTTAAAAAAAACCTGGGGGCAGCTCCTTGCTGCATAGTAGCAGAATAATAAAGTTGGCTTGATAGCAAAGTTTGTCATGCCTTTCTAATTTTACAATGGCGAGTTTTAAAATTCCGATAATGTTACAGGTGAAGTTTGATGACGCATCTGAAAAGCCTTTTTTTTTGTTGACTCGGGGCAACGCATTTAGGAGCCTTCATCGGCCCTGGGTGGGGTCCAGTGATGTGTGGGACTCGCGGCACATGATAGTGCCGAATACCCACAAAGACCACCGCGAGTGCTATCAGTGCCGCCCTTGATGAGGTGTCCCGGAACAACAATCATAAGGGCACCTCGAAGGCTAGTCAGCCCCCTAAGGGACTTTGGGACAGTGCAATGGGGCGAGGTTCCCAGCCCCGCCTCTTGCCACGTGCGCAAAAGCGCCACCTCCTGTTGCTCTTAGGTCCCCTCTTATAAGAGGGGTTTCGAGAGCAATTTTTCCTCCCGATCTTTTAGAGGGGACCTCTTCTTATAAGAGAGGTGCAAAGATCCCCTCGGTTCAATTGCCTTCGCCTGGGTTCACCCCAGGCTACTAAGCCCCACCGCCACGTCAAGGTTTGAACCATGGTGGACGCATCTGAAAAGCCTCAGGAGATATACTTTGGCAATTAAACAGAAAGTTAGAATACCAACTGGTTGCATAAAATGTAAGCTAAGATAGCTGGAAAGGAACCGACCACGGCCAACGTTATTACCTCGGTATGATTACTTAAAATGCATGAACTTGAATTGATAGCAAAACGGAAGTTGAAATAGCGGTACATTTCTAGATTTATATAAAAAAAATACATTCGTAATGTATATTTTATACATAACGCCAATAAAATTAAACATTAGTTTCGCGTTAAGTATCCTGTGTTAGTTTTATATATTTTATTACATATCTAGAACACAATAAGCGAACTATTTGTAGGGTTTACCTAGTTTACTAGTATGAAAGTTTCAGAGAAAATAAAACCTGCATTTTTTTTACGAGTGTCTTACCTCTATTAATTGTGCCATTAAAACAATTCTGCCCAATAAAAGCGGTGGTATATCGTTGAGATTATTTTTTCCTGTATTGTCTCAATAATCATTTTCAACAAAGTAAGACAGTTGCGAAGTCAGCTGAGCTGTTGAGGCCGGACTAGCGCTGCCAACCTGTAGTAGGTCCCTTCGAAAAAAAAGTAAGACAGTAATACGCATATTAGGTATAATATAACGTGAACATTTTTTGTAATGTAACGCGTACATTTCTTGTAGTGTAATGCATATGTTACATATGATTAAAAGCGAACATTACACACTTGTAATTTTCTACTTGAAATGTAACGTGATGGTGGTAGATAAAAACCGCCAACCGTGGTCATCCATAGAACCCTCGATTGCGCAGGCGGGATGCTGGCCTTTGAGATAGGAGTAGGCCTTTTTCTTGAAGAACCCTAGGTGGTTCCACGAGTGTGCTTTTAAATAATGGTGGACTTTGGAACATTATGGTGGTGACGGTGACTCTTAGGGATCTGTCGCTATGTCCGAAAGTAAAATTCCACTGATGGTATTAATCCGAGGAACTCCTCAGAACACACCCCGACTCCCCATTGTAGATGTGGCAGATGATACAGAGCCAACATTTCTCCATTACCCACTTGTAACGCAATGCTTATATTACTAGTAATGTAACGCAACACATTAGTGGCTTTTCACATGCAGCGTACCTTCTCGGCGTATCGTAAAGTAGTAATGTATGAGCTACATGGAGAATTTTAGAGCAATTCACATGGCACGGCAACCGTACCTCGATTTTGTGAATCGATTTTCACTAAACACGGATTTGACGAGGCTACCGTCTTTGAGGCGAGTGTGGTTAGATTCCTATCGTACTGCGCAAACCGTGTATATCATAGAGCTTGCAGGGCAAGGCGTTGGTGCCGCTTAGACGGCGACGTACATGTGAAAAGGCACTAACGCGCCTCCCCGCTCTACATTACTCCTTCGGATGTTGATTTTTAGTGCGAGCACAGGTCCTCGTAGCTATCGCTGTGGTGTCAAAAAATCAGGATTACTTTAAAAAATATCTTATAAGACTGCATAGATTGACGGTCACTCGTCAACAGCACTGGCTGGTATAATCAGCGTAAGGTGATGATTATGCTGTCACGGAGAGTCATGTAGACTGGTATCAACTGCTCTAGCATTCACAAATTCTGACCTTGGACACAATTCACCGTAAATAGTGGCGAAGGAGGCCACGTGCTATGCTACCGCCCCGACATTTTTTTTGTGGTGATTCTATGACAGTACATAGGTACTCGTAGGCAAGTCAGTTTGTCACAAAATATACAAACTTTTGGAATTTTTGTTAACATACAATTTTCGTCTTTCTGAACGTCATTGATATCGAATGACCTGTACAACCTACTACCTACACAATTTTTAGTAGTCTTGTGGGAATATAACAATTTCTAACAGTTATTGTTAATGGTCGCCGGTCTCGCTTGTGGCCCTCCCAGAAAAAAAATAGAAACCCGCCTCTGTATTTTACGTTACCAATCATTTGGACTCTAGAACTAAGGCCCCATTCACATCGAAACAGAATCGGAGGGCAGCGCAGCTAAGGGCAGTTTGTCATATTATTTTTAACTTCATCGTCATTGACATAACACATGTATTATACGGCAAATGATATCGTATACCATGGAATACGATATCATTTGCGGTTTCCTAAGAGTCGTCCGATGCTCGAACGAACATGGGTGTTATCTAACAATAGTATGTATTATAGTAACGACAATAACATTTTATATTACATAATTATCTTTTTGCTCTTACTAGTTCTAATCTTTACTAATCTGTCAAACGGGATATGGTCAAAATAAAATAAAAATTCGATGTTATCAATTATTTACTCGCGGCCGTAACTTGGCTACAAAAGTACACCACCAAAATACATTGTAAATGCACTAGAAATGTGAATAATTTCAGCTAATAAATTTTGCGACAAATCATTTAATGTCTTTTCTAAATATCTCTACAACTTGCTAGAAATGTATGAAAAATTTATAAACTTTGTCACCTATGTCTACGAAACGATTGGTAAGATCTATATAAAAGATTAAATAAAGCATTTGAATGCTACATGTGCTCTATTCTATTATGATTATAAAGTGCTAGCTTGTCTAGATTTGACTTCGGCTATTATAAGAATGCCGTTCGAATTATTTCGGATATTGTATAAAGAACACATTCATGTATAATCACAAAATTAGTTATTTAACATTAATCATATTTAGAAACGGGGCAGCCTTTGCGAGGCACCTTTCCTTACATCAAACGACGAGAAATCGTCTATATAGACGTTATAAGTAAAACTTGTGTATCTGTCTGTAGCACCGTACCGTAGCACTTAAGAGGATGACAATATTTATTTGCAGTTATGATCGTTAACTTTTTTTAAATCACAGATACCTGACTTGTGTGTGATTTTAAAGAAAATGTCTATGTAAGTACTTACAATGGGGTACAAAACTGTAAAGTTAAAAGAATGAAACCCAAACGAAAGCTTATTCCAAATTTTTAGCCTGTAGATATTTATTCGTTGAAACTTACTTTCAATTACTTACCTACTACTTACAAGAAATGCAAACTAATGTTAGCACCTAACATTTGTCTACTTTGTCGCGTAAAGTGCCCCTGTAAAAGAGAGGCCCTGGGCGAATGCCACGCTCGCTACCGAAGGCCGCCCCTCGCGAAACGAAATGTACAAATAGCTAATGTCTTAAATATAATTATAATAACGTTTTCTGTTTTAGTACATAATGTCTCACTTTCTTGGAAGCATATTCACCAAACGAGGTAGCTATATGCTCAAGAGTTAAAATTCATATCACATCTGTTATTTTAAACATGTATAGACCGGGAGCCCGCGACGGAATACATTAAGAAATTTATAGTAAATAAAATATGACATACGCTCTGTATATCTAAGATAGCTCCCGGGAGTTGTTAAATTATCCCGCCCGATGCATCCTGGGCGACCGAAATGAATAAACTGGATAATTATACATTATTGAATATACATGCGCCCGGCGAATGATCAATTTTCTTGGTTAAACTTTACATTCTCTGAATAAAAATTATACTTCGACGAAAGTCGTTTATCAGACACAAGAAACGAAAATGTTTTGTGTACCAAATGGTCGTGGGCCCCCTTTCATTATTAAAGTATCCAAAGTATTCATAATAAACATTATACCGCTAAGCATATGCATTTTTATATACGTGAAATAATCTTATACGCTAAGTACTGTTATATTTTTTGTTAACACGGATCTCAAATTTTCAAATTATAGTGTAGGTTGTGGTGGATGCAGTCGGTCGCGTCCGCGGTGCGACTGTCTGCGAGGAAGGAGGCTATCAGCGACTCGTGTTCCTTCAGTCTAGTCACCAGCGGCTCCCAGGAACCGTAATTCAGCTCCATCAGTTGAATAGCTTTCTTTATTATCTTGTGCGCTTCTAAACACCAATCCCTGAAATGTGTGAAAATAGTGGTCTGAAGATGTGTACAAAAACATTAGGCAAAAAAATTGAGTTTCCATCCAATGTGGGACCTATGATGCTGTATGGGCGATGGGCTTCTCTTTGCTTCCACAGCATAAGTTCAGGCCCGAAAGGGAAAAAAAATAATTCCATGTGTCAAATGTCGCAGTTTGATAAAAAAATTTAAACATTTTTTTATCAAACTGCGACTTCAAGGTGGGGTATTTTTCTAAATGTACATGGTTAATATGTAAGTATCGGTATCTTGGCGTTCATTGAACGAAGTCTATGTAGGGGTGATAAAGATTAATGCTCATAATGATGTGTGTGAGTGTGGGCGTGTATATGTATATGTTGCAGTCGGATAGAATAAATCGCCGTAAATATACATTACGGCTAGCCGCTTCTAAAAACAGGTCCGTTTCGTATTGCGGCGGGTCGAGAACGACGCTATTGTTGTCATGGCAAGCAGCGCCGTACGAATTCAAATCAGAAACAAACTGTTGAGGAGCCAACTATATTCAATAACGCATAGAGCCGAACATTTTTCTGCGGACTTTCACTCAGCTGTATTCGATCCGGAAAATCGATGACCCGCCCGCAGTTAAAAACCCCGTTTTAAAAACTACCAGCCGTGACCTAAAACGGCGATTATATTATCTGACTGCGACATATGTATATAGTAACAGACCTTCAACACCAAGTTCCTCCTAGCGGATACCTCGTACTACGATTCAGAGAGATGTATCAAGATCGACGTTATCATCGTCAGCTGTAGCTTCTATGAGCAGCCATGCGCCGTATATGCTCTTGCATATGGGCGTACAAGTGCAGTTTATTTTTTATTTAAACCATAATTCTTCATAATACTTATATCTGAAATTTTATTTGAGATATCGACCGAGAGAGAGTGACCGACGAAATTAATGTTTGGCTTTTTTATATAGTTGATGGAATGTATTCTTACTTAACAACTTCCTTCATATGAATTCATTTAATTTATTCATCGAATACCAGATGATGAATAGTCGAAACCGGTCGTTTTTCATTTCATTTTAATTAATAAATTAGTGGAAATAGTATAATTAGTACATTCTTTATTTATTATGATTATTTTACAAAATTCATTTAGAACTATTAATTTCCATTACTCACTCGACACTGACTTTCTGCGTGTTCCTAAAAATCAGCATACAAGCAACAAAGATAAAATACAGACCTATAATCTGGATTCTGTGGTGCGGTGAATATTCTTTCTAACATTACATCAGATAGTTTTCTTAACTCGTGTGCCACCTGTCAATAATATTTTAATCTTAAGCTTCACCTGTGAACCATGGTCATTCATGCTTAATAACTACAAAAAAATCTGTTCTATTGTAATAAAATGTAACGTGATACAATTTATTTTAATTGCCAACACACCACACAGTCAATTATCTACAGTTTATGCATGTTTTTTTAATAGGTACATTTTGCATAAAATAAATGAAAGTACCCACCTCAACACTGAAGGAACCAAACTGATATTCCAAACTTTGAATATTCTGCTTTATTAACTCCGTGCTTTTACTGAAATCACCTGCAATTGAAGTCACGACAAAGATTACCTACCTAACGATAAAAAACTAAAAACTACCAACTCAAACCATGTCTCGTGGTTAGTGTTACTTACAGATATGATTACATATATGGATATGTATATGTCGCAGTCGGATTGTCTAAATCGCTGTATTTCATTACGGCTAGCCATTTTCAAAATCGGGGCCGCTTTATTTTGTGGCGGGCCAACGATTAACCACATTGAATACGGCTGAACCACACTGAGATCGGCGTTATATGATATTCAATAACGCTAGCCTTATTGAAATAAAGCTTAACAATCGCTGCGTTGCTTAACATGACATCAATGGCGTCGATTGTAGAAATAGAGAAATAAAAAAACCATGCCCAGATAGGTTCGCAGGTTTAGGCGGGAGCTACGCTACCGACTAAGCCTTTGTGGTTACTTTTTTTATTTGCACTCAAAATACTTGGACTAATTTCATGCTTGTATCCCTCACTATCACTGCCAAAAATCAAGAGATTTAATGTAGCCTCATTCATCCAATAAACGTCAGCCGTCATCTCAATATGGCGGCAATGAGAAACCGGCTAATCGTTAGCCCGCCACATAACAAACTGGTTATACATATATTTGGCTATATATATATATATATATATATATATATATATATATTTATATTTATACGGCTATTTGTACAAAACTACGACATATACATAGTGGTTTTTGTTTTCTTTTTTTTTAACGGGAAAATAAATTTGCCGTCGATCCTGGATGCGATTCGATGTTGTGTGTAGGTCTCAGGGTTGAAACAAATACGCACCAAAAGTCTGCGGATGCCATCGGCCGCCTATACTGATCTTAGTCGATAATATTCGCTATAGACTTATATATGCATGTATATTTAGTAGTTCGTGTTGCACTCACCGATCTCCGCGTACAAGCGCGCGAGGCGGTCAGCGGCGGCTCGCAGTGAGGAGTTGTGTCGGTGCCACACCTGCTGCTTCAGCCGGTACGACGCCTGCATGCGGTCGCACCTCTCCTCTATATTGCGAGCGGTCTCCGCTGTTCACATATCGTGTTAAAGTATTCGATCATAGTAAGCGTCACAGTGCCTGCCTGACAATTATAGCGATGACGATCGAATCAAATAGGTATTACAAAATATCAAATCTGTTGGTAAAGAAAGTGGAATCGGAATTAACGATTTTCGGTTAAATACTTAAAATCTATCGATCCAACTATCGTTCCGATTCCATTCTAGAAACAAACCGACATCTGCAATCATTACTATTTAGATGGTTCGTGCCTTCAAAATATTTTATTTCTATTTTTTATGATTATTTTACACACTTCATTTAGAACATCGACAGGAATTCAACTCTCATTTTTTTCATACAAATGCTTTGTAAGTAATACTCATTCGAAAGTACTATAATACAAGGGTCGACGTTATAGGGTCAAGTATAGCGCGAACCTTGTAAGGCCAGTTCCTCAGCCCTGTCTATGACGGCCATGGCTCGCTCTGGCTGGAACTCTGCGTGGCACTGCTGGCAGCTCGGCTTGCTCTGCCACGCCACGGGACCCTTGCACGACTGGCACGCATACGCGCTGAACAACAACTGGCAAACATTATAACAATTATCTATAAATATAATTGAAGTGTATATCAGAGATTTCAAAATAATTAGGTTGTTTAAAGTGCAGTATGTTTTTTACCTCTCCGACACCTACACATCATTTTCTAGAATTTCCGTATATGTTTGAGGTTCCGTTTGTATTGCGTCATTTCTAGGACACTAAATCAGTTTTAGTGTTTAAATAAATATTATTATTATGCTCACCACGAAGTCGATGCGCTCGACGTCTATACACGCGCTGCAACTGCAGTGGAACATATACTGCGCACGCAGCTGTAGACGTCGCTGCGCAGTGGTGGCGCGCGCGCGGTGCGGCCCGTAGCAGTTGAACACCTCCGCGCCGGAGCTCACCTCGCGTGCGCACCGAATTATCAGACGGCTCTTGTAGAAACTGGACAAACATGTGAGTGCAATTCACATACTGTAGAAGTGAAATTAGGAATTATGATTTTCTAGCAGCATCGCGGTTTCATTAATATAACTTCCTCGTAGCTTGATGGTATTTAGATGGTTGATTCCTAGATAAATGGGACATGTAACACTGAAAGAATAGTTGAAATAGAACCGGTAGTTTCTGGGATTAGTTCATACATACAAACTCTTCGCTTTATAAAATTAGTATTCTTCAAGAATATGAGACGAATAAAATTATACAACAGTATTGAGTCGGCTCTCGGCAGTCTGGTCGCGCACGTCGTACAGCGGCGAGAGAGTTCGAGAAGCGACGAGTGAGCGAGATGGTAGATAACATCGTACAATGCGGAGCAAGACACGCCCACCGAGTGCAAAATGTTCATTTTTTTTTTACTCGCCGTGGCGACGCGTCACTACGCCATTTACTGTTGAACAAATAAGCGCTGTAAATACCCGCCGCTTCAGATGTTTCACTTAAAAATATTTTCGTTTATGAAACTGAGAAACTTGTCACTTTTTGGTAAACAATAAGAATTAAGCATGGCTAGCCAATATTGTAAATGAGTGAGCTTATTTGTTACGTTCGCGCATGTAACCGTATATTTTTTTTACATTTTGAGTGTTAGGTGTCACCCCCACAGACTACATAGACTACGGCATATGTGTTTTTTATTTGGTGTGACTATATCCGCAGGCGGAAAGCGACTAATATTTATGGAAGAGTAGATGCTTACGTGTTGATAATGTTGGGATCACACGAGTGGTTGATCATCGCGGCGGACGGGTATATCGCGGTCGCGCGTCTCAGTTCTCGCTCCGTCAGTATTCGGCCTGAAGGCACAAACATTTGGAAATCATTAGGAAATATAACTTTATTGCAAAACAAAGCAAATTCCACGTTTGAAATTAATTGTTATTATGTGAAGAAGATCAAAAATACTATCTTTATTTTCACAAACAGGATTTACGATGGACACAGATCCACTAGAGACGTATTTAAACATTACCGTGAGAGTCGTCATCGTCTACCGTGGACAGGCTCAAAGCCGCGTGTCCGTTGCACACTAGCTGTCCGAGGCTCCTCAATATAAGCGCTGCGGCGAACAGACGCAGCTGTCCGTCCTTCAGTGTATAGGGCATTTTGGAGGGTAGATAATCGAAAAATGTTGTAAAATTATCTAAATACAAGGTCAGCATCGTCGCTGTCTGAAAAAAAAATTCTATATTGGACACATTGTTTGCTAGAGCTGAACCCTAAAGTCTTCGAAAATATTAAATTTGAAAATTGTGTTACACACATGTATTTAATGGTGAAAAATAAAGTTAAATAAACGTGTTACAAGTGTATGACGTCCCATAGGACGTATGTGACGTCTCTTAAATTTGAAGTGAAAACAACTATGAAGTGAGGATATTGACAAGTAAATTCTATTTCCTTATATTTTCGCTATATGATTACAATTTACAAGAGACAATTAAAATAATGAAATTTTTAAAATATCGAATCCACTGTTATAGGAAATGGAATTGAATTTCCCCATTTCAGGTTATCATATCTAGATAAATCCATTGGTCTTTATAGTTGTTAATATTTGGAAACTGTTAGACTGAAATGGAACGTGATAACTGTTACGTATGTTATCTTATAGCCCAAAGGGTACAAAGTGCATTATTTCATACTTACTAAGGCATATTGTAAATAATCAGTGTTATTCATATTGTCGAAATTCGTCACTAAGTTGAACATCCTGTAGAAGGGATGTGTTTCCGCTCTGTATATCTTTATATTATCCACTGCGGAGTAGCCCTTAAACAGATCTATCGCCGTCTTGGGCTCGGGCATGTGGCTCGGCACGTGTGGGAAGCCATTATTGGCACTTAGGAGTAAAACTCTGAAAGTACGGTAATAGTTTAGAGATAGGGTTGATTAATTTTATGCGAGCATACGAAGTGATTCCGTAGAAAATAGTATTAGAATTCGGGGTAAAACCAGCAGCATACTGAGGCTAATAGAGACCAGGTTAGACTGCAGTAATGTTAATTATTGTCATACAATTTGTACGGTAATAACAATAAGAATATATAGTGTTAACGGTCCCCAGCCGACTGCCACCACACGCCACACCCATTAGATGCGTACCGGGCCGTCATGAGCGTATAAACATCCACATACATAATATGCAGTTGTTACCTGCCTTCTCTCCTCTCCTCAATGGACCACCGGAATCCGGACAGCATCAGAGGACTTCTACTGCTTGCCCTCTTAAACATTATGATTTTCTAATGTCGTATAAAAACTATCTACATCTCTTGACTCTCACGTTTCCGCTTGGTATTAAGAAATAGTAATAAATAATATAGTAACGGTCCATTGCTGAGGAGGACGAAAGGAGGACAGCGCATTTGCATAACTTTTATGTGTATGTGTGTGGGCGTCGGTAGTTATCAAAAGACTCCGATTACTCGTTTGTTCCCCTGTAATATATTAAAAAATCTACGATTTTCAACATTATAATTAGCAGCCGGACGACGTTCACAGCTGGGCAAAGACCACCCCGTAAAGTGCCATACGTAACGGTCACGATCCACTTGCATCCAGCGGCTCCCCAATACCCTAACCAAGTCGTCAGTCCACCGGGTTGGAGGCTGTCCCACACTTCTTCTTCCGATGCGACACTCTAGAACCATTCTTCCCCAACGGTTATCGGTTCTGCGAGCAATGTGGTCTGCGCCTTAGGATTTTGACGAGGGAATATTTTTACGTACCTTAAAGCTAGATGCGCGATGCCTATCGTAGGGAAGAGCGCTGACTGGGCGCCCTCGCACTCCCAGCGGTGAAAACAAGCCGCGTTGGCGCGACACTTCTCTCCGCAGTATACGCTGCGAGAGCACCGCACACAACTGAAAACAGAATACCCATGACATCAAGCATGAGGAACAGCAACAGACTTCCTAAGGATAAGTCATTATGGCACCATTATTAAATTGCTTTATGAACAGACTGGACAAGTTAGAAATCTTCAAACTATCTGACATCACCAAATGGCTCCTATTGCTCGTTTGTTACCATTATTTGTATCCCTCTTAAAAAGAGGGGGACGTAATAGCAGGAGGCGGAGCTGTGGCATGAAATCCCACCCCATTCTAATGTCCTGAAATTGGTAGGGTTATACTGTAAAGATAGCCTCGGTCCAGGTAGTAGGTCTGGTAGTTGTCGTGGAACTGACTGAACGTCGATCTCGACGCTCAGTCAGTTCTACCAGAAAAAAGAGCATTTTCCCTGATGAGTTTTTTGGTTGAATCATCTCGATGTGTATCATGTCACACAACATATTTTAACAACTATTCCTACAGTATCAATTTCTGCATCCTGTTTATTTTCACTGAATTGGCGTGGTCTTTTAAACTATAAATCCTAATTTTTCAAGTTAGGGAATAGTGAATTAGTATTACTTTGGTTACTATTAATTCACTATGAAAGGAAGTAGAAAAAAATCAGGGTGTCTACCAGCCGCCAAATACGCTAAGACGTAGAAGTAGAATTATTATTTAATTCCACAACCAAATTATAATTATTGATCTCGTAAAAAAATACTTACGGCACTAAATTGATGTCTGCTTGACAACACATTTCACACACACCGTCATCAGAAGGCAACGTAACCCAAGCGTAGGGCTCCTCGGAAAACAATACATCTCCTCGTTTAAGACCTTCTTTAGCAACAACATGCCTACCAGTTATGTCGCTGCGTCTGCAAAGTGACAGCACGTTTAATATTTTTACTCCGTTAATTGATACCACAATTCCAACGCCTCAACTATGACCACCTTTATAACACAAGAGTTTTCTGTGAAGATATCGCCTATATTCATCGTTATGATCCCCAAGACGACAGACTAAGACTTGATGCTATTTCGCATTAACTTGTAGCAATTATGTTTTGCTACATAAACATTTTATAAAAAAAGTATATCTGTCATCTCTGACTCTTAGACTGAAGGTATGCTCGGTTTCGAAGAAATAGCACTCTTTACTTTTTTTCGTTGAGGACGGAATCACTTGTTAAAAGATGATAATCAAATAGTATTTTTCTTTTCCGTCCGGAAACCTACATTCTCCCGAAAGGATGCCGCGAATGCGGAAATGCCTATAATATTATTTATATTTCATATAAAAGGGTGAGTTCATGATTACTTGCTCACGGCATTTCTCATATTGTTTCGAAAAGAATTCGTTAATGTTAAAATGCCTTAATTCTCTTATGTGTGCAATTTGATACGAGTAGTTGTATTTACATGATTTGTGTGTCGCTTAATTTGATAGGCCGTATTAATAATATTTTAGTTTGAATAGTATATGCCACGTGTGAAACTTATTTGTTAAATTCTATTTATTAGTAACACAGTATATATATTGCCTGATTTTAGTTGCTCATGAAACCAAGAGAATGGGAATATTATTGGTTGTGTGTGTCAAAAAATAATTGAATGTTTTTCTTTGATTGTCTTCTTATTAACTTGTTTCGATTATTTTATGAAAAAAGTATTACTTTTTCACTTCTAATTGATTCATTGATCATCTCGCCTCAATCATGCCACCAATACGAAGGCACATGGATACAATTACAGCAATCAGAGCCATAACTATGATTCAAGAAGGACGTTCTCAGCGTTACGTGGGTTTTTCTCGAAGAGCTATCCAAAATGTATGGAATCGCTTCCAAGACACTGGCAGTGTTTGGAGACCTGGTTCTGGTAGAGTTCGCATATCAACGACTCATGAGACTCGGTACATCCAACTAAGTGCTCGTCGTGATCGTACAGTAACGGCCCGTACCAACACCACCTACGGCTGACAACGGGTACACGTAACAGTGGTCAAACTATACGTAATCGATTGCTCGAAGAACAGCAAACGTCAAGACGACGAGTTGTTCGAATTCCTCAGAGCAGGGTTCGACGTGCAAGCCGATTAAGATTTTGCCGTCAATATTTGAACTGTGGGATTTATCGGTAGGGCGAGGTGCTTTCTACAGACGAGTGCAAAGTAAAATTTCTTAATGATGATCGGCGTGTTAGAGTGTGGAGACGATGCGGTGAGCGATTTTCGGAGTCCCGCATTCACGAAGTTGACTGTTTCGGTGGTCCCAAGTGGTGGTGGTGGTGGTTTTGGGTGGGATTAGTTGACACGGTAAAACCGAGCTCACCATTTTAAATTCGGGTACCGTAACTGCAGAACGTTACATCGAAGACGTCATCAGGCTTCAAGTGACCCCATTTGCACAGCGAGTGGGGCCTGGATACATCCTGATGCAAGATAATGCCCGTGCACACACAGCTCGATCAACCCAAACTGTCATAGAAGGGTCTCATATTGAGGAATTACCATGGCCAGCTAACAGTCCGGATTTAAATCCGATCGAGTAATTGTGGGACCAATTGAAATTAAGAGTTAGAGAGAATGAGCAAGGGGTCTACAACCAACAGCAGCTGATTGACGCTTTAAGAGGTGTTTGGGAGTATATTCCAGATGGATGAAAACGTGAGGAATTTAATCCAGAGTATGCATACGAGGTTTCTGGAGTGTATTGCTAAAAGAGGAGGACATAATCGTTACTAAAAAGAATACACAAAAGTGACAAGAACAGTAGTTTGTTTTTTTCCGGTGATTTCTTTTGTCTATGTTTTTCATTCAAAATTTTATTATGAACATAAAAAAACAATTCATGATCATTATTTTAAGCAATTGTTAGCCTATATTATAATCAATAATATTATTTTGTAGTTACATAAGTTAAATGAGTTAATGTCTTTATTAATTTCATGATACATCAAAAAATCTTAGTGGCCCTTATTTTGTTTTGTGTAGTATATATATAAAGGACCATCCAAGTTGCAGCCGGGAGTTTCGGACATCTGCCAGATAAGTCTTCATACTCTCACTTCATACTGACACACCATGCAAACTGTATTTATTCTATTGCTTGTTTCTGATACTATTTTAAGTTTGTTCTTAATTGTGAATGTGGAGAGACAGTGATTGAATATTTGTATTTTAAAGTACAATTAAATTGTAATAGCCCTTAACACCCCCATTTGTTAATTCGTTTTATTACAGAAATGTAAATGGTAACAAACTATTAGTGGAATAAGAGTTAAAGAAAGAAGTGAATTTTCGAAGAGTTCAGATATTGAGCCATCATAATTGTATCCAAATTTAATATATATAAGTTTGCTTGTCAATTTGATCATGAAATTGTCAAGACATACTAATGATTCTTTTTTTCTTGGTATTGCGGAGATATATGATATCTACGCAATACCAAGAAAAAAAGAACACAAAAAATACATAAGGAGCAACATTTTTTTTTTTTTTTTGTAATAAAATCTATGTCTAACTACTAAGTTGTTTGTGGTTCAAAAATTCAGTTACTTACTGCTTACCTTAATTGAATTGCATTTGAAGCACAATTGAAACTTGAATTTACACCCAAATAACAATCTGGTAACTCAACCTCATCTTGAACTTTTGTTTCATCTAAGACTGAAGCTAGCTTCTTTTCCAAAATTTTGATGTGTCTTTCAAATTCCGCTAGAACATTGTTTACATATTAATGAACTCAATAAAATTATGAAGGATACTGTTAAAAATTTTATAGTATAAACATTCCTGGGCAAAAAGTATTTTATCACCTGATGGAAAACTGTCATACATATAAACAAACCAACCATACCCAATTTGCCTTGTTTTCTTTTACTCACTATATATATAAATGCTTAACACTGTTATTGTTGGCATTTATGCAGTCTATAACTGATAGTGGTCTCTTTAATACATTTATATGGGTCACATTCCTAGAACGTCATATTTTCTGATAATCAATGGTAACTTACAAGACTGGGCCGCAGTAAGGTTAAGGGAGTTTGCATGCTGACTGGCTGCCGTGAGCGTAAGTTGCGCCTCTGTTTGTTGGAACAATTCAATGTGGCAATCCACACGACGTAACAGTAATTTGTGCTGTTGCTCCACAGGATACCCATGTTTGAGGGCCAAATCTATATCCAACAAACATTCCTAAAACATATTTTAAACATCATTGTAACACATCATTTTCACACACACATAGGAACAAAACAGTAAGTGGGTCATACATTAGATGTTGTCCTCAGTGAATGTTGTATAACAGGTAAAGGAATTATAAGCTATGTCATGTTTATGTGCTATTCATCATAAATTTTAAATATATGTAGCAAATGAGTGCTAATTATACTATTGATAGGAAATGAAGCATATAACTTACTTTGAATCGTTTCATTCGTAACAGGGATGCTGATCTATTTGCTAGGGCGAGAGGGTACATTGGTCCATCTTGGCAGGCATACAACACACTATTGGTATAACATCTGTAACTATCTTCTACTAAGTTTGATCGAAACTTATCATTGCCTTTCTGCCGCCACAGCAGTGAAACATTATCACATTTCAGAGCTGTATCATCTTCACCAAGTTTCTTTGCATAGGAAGCTTTCATCTGATGGAGCCATTGCATCAGAATTTTTCTGGAACAAGAAATGTTGTATCAAAATTAATTTGTCATTCTTTTTTTTTGTTTGAAGTTCAATATTGGGGATCATGACAAGTAATTATTTTTACTGTTGCCTGTTGTGTACTATATATTGTATACACTCTCATTTTGGGTTGTCATATATCACTTGATATATTCAAAACTAATGTATCATTACTTATAATGGTTATTGATAAGATGTGTTCCACCAAGCTCCCACAACAATATTAAAAACTTTCGAGTAAATGTGTTTTAAACATTATAAATATTTGGTTGTCATTTATACATTTTCTTTCCAAATTTATTAACACCCACCTCAACCCACCTCTTAACATGGATTATTGCAAGTGGATGATGTCATTGATGTCATTTTCACAGCAGTCAGACATTTTGGTCACTTAATGGAACAACACCTTTAGTGCCACTGCCTCACTGCCAACAAACTGTGCTACAAATTGCTGACATTTCTAGCTCACAGAACACTGCCATTTTTAGTGCAATAGAAGTATTTGAAATAAAATACCACAATTTATTATGGATTTGAATTTAATTTGTACCATTGAAAACATAATTGATTATTGTATCTGGTTATGACCACTTTTTTTCTTTATACACATACACATTATATAGTGCCGAATACCCACAAAAACCACCGCGAGTGCCACCAGTGCCGCCTTTGATGAGGTGCCCCGGAACAACAAATCATCAGGGCACCTCGACGGCAAGTCAGCCCCCGAAGAGACCGACGCCACGGGCGAGGTTCCCATCCTCGCCCCTTGCCCCGTGCGCAAATGCGCCACCACTTTTTGCTCTTTTGTCCCCTCTTCTTATAAGAGGGGTACAAAGAGCGGCACCTCCTCCTGCTCCTTAGTCCCCTCTTCTTATAGGAGGGATGCTAAGAGCCGCCACCTCCTCGGTTCAATTGGCTTCGCCCAAGGTGTCTCGGATAACCCCAGGCTACTGAGCCCCACCGCCACGACAAGGCTTGAACCATGGTGGGGATCTGGTTACGAACATAATTAAGCGAAAACAATCATCTATAACATATTTAAGGAACATAATATGCACACTTGCAAATATACATGCAATAGAAAACTAAGACAAATAATGTAGTTTTGGTACTTTTCAGTAATTAATGTTCAATTATAAATAAGTAGTGAACCTATGTTTAATCCATTTTTTATAAAAGTAATAACTTACCGAACTCCTTCACATTTCAGGAAATAATTCATTGTGTCAACTTCATTTTCACTAGTACGATCGATTTTCTTTTCTTCAGACGACAATAATAATAACAAGATTTCCCACTGCTTGGCACAATCTTCAGGTAATCTTATCTGATCCATTATTTAAAATAATCAATACTATGTCTAATAAAGTTTCATTATTTAGGTAAAAAAGTAAAGCAACATGATTTTCCTAATAAATATACTTCATAAGATCAGACGAAAATTCGTAAACACTAAATACTACGGTCTACGCATGTCGCACTGACACATGACATTGACAAATAGGAGAGAAGAAGAAGTTGTCATAAAAATCATAACAACAGAATTTTTTTATCACCTACGTTTATTGGCACAAAAATAGGGTCATCGATATTTTAAATTATTGTAGACTAGTTTATCTTATTATTTTAAAAATAAATGGCGAATTAGTTAAAATATAGAGCAAATAAATAAGGGGTTTAATTAACTGGCCACTTTTATCGCGAATATCCTAGATTTGGCGGATCCATCCTAATCTTCAGAGCTAGGGACAGCCTTCGGTGTGTGGGACTAAAAATAAATCGGAAAAGAGAAAAATGATTGAGAAGTATGTTATGGGTACCACAAACGTCAAGTGAAGCACATCAACAATTACGCATTAAGTTTGCGTACCATTACTCAACCGTCACAATAATGAGGGAATTTTATAAAGTGTCGTTATTTTCGATGCAGGGTGGATCCTATTCGACAATTGAAAATGCTCATCACAATAATTGAACTCGGACGAAAGTATCAAATCCTGTCCCAAGGGTCAAGCGAAAGGTGACTCATAAATAGACACTGGTGAGCGTTTAACTTTTTTTTTTACCTAATAGTACTGATATCATACAACATATTAAGATCTGGCCAGACGTTTACCGCTGCAGTGTAATGTCAACAATTGAATATCCACCTCACTGCTGTCATGAAACACGACAACGAATATTTCATGCCCGTTGATTGCTAAATTGGAGGAGCTACAGACAGATTGCCTCCGACACCCACCGAGTTTTATGTTATTACTATAATATTTCGACAATTTCTTACTATGAAAAAAAAAGAAGAAAACCGTGAAGTCCAAACCATCTTAAAATAATTTATTGATTCTTTCTCCTACAATTTATTAGCAAAAGAATCAATGATCTATACAATTATTGGCCTACTTGGGGTTTTCGATTTACTCGCTCCCATTAAGACACTTACGTTTAAACCACACCAATGTCCGTGGATAACATATAACATGAAAGTGATGATGCAAACTCGAAACGAAGCCGGTAAAAGAGCTCGCCTCAGCAAAACGAATTCGTTTATCGAGTATTATAAAGAGCTAAAGCGTCAGGTAGTGCAAGCTATCAAGCGTGAAAAAGACGCTTACTTTAAAACTTATGTTATTTATGATACACATAATCCACGCCTCCTATGGAAACATTTAAAACGCAATATTAATTTTATAAAATCACTAAATTACCAGCTACCGGGTCACCTCAAGAGCCCTACAAAAATTAATAAAATAATAAGTGTGTCACCAGCAACCAGTAATTTCTTCGAGACGAATAAATTTTGCACATGAAATTTCTATCTGAAACCTACTGATGAATGTCACGTGTTCGATATTTTAAAATCTTTGCAATCCACACAGGACTGACGGTATTTTTTCGGAGAAGTTGCTGATCATATTGCCGAACAGTTTAAGGGTTATCAATACAATCATCAACATGTCTATAATTAAGGATACGTTTCCCCTTGCGTAAAGCGAACTGTCGTGGTGAAGTCCACGTCAATACCCAGAAAGGATAATGTAAGTGATATTAAGGAACTACGACCTATGAGCATTCTCCCATGTACCTCCAAGATATTGGAAAGGGGTGTTTATAATCAGATGACTGAATATATAACTTCTAATAACATACTTCCTATCACATAGTCCGGCTTTTGGCAAGCGCCACAGCATTGCCACGGCACTATCACGGCTCTAGCCGATGTAATTGATAACATTCTATGTGATCAGGACATGGGGGAGGGCACAATACTGGTACTCCTAGACTATTCGCGTGAACCTGATACCATTAACCGTTCACTACTATTATCAAAACTTAAATACTGCTACTTTTCCCCTCATATGATAACGTGGCTTCGTAGCTATCATAGCGACGAGAGAGAGAGAGTATCATATCATCACGAGCGCAGGTAGTTGCATTGCGAAAAGATGATGGATCAACGATATAATCGGACCTCAGTTCCTACAACAGGGGGATTCCTCAAGGCTCCATTATAGGTCCATTGATATTTGCGTTGTACTGTACGGACACTGTCAATCACATAAAATACTGCAAACATCACATTTACACGGACGACATACAACTTTACATATCGTGCACATCTAATATACTATATATACTTAATCCGAAAAAAAAACTAAGTACATCTTGCTCGGTACCGAAAATCAAATATGGAGAATGTCCCAGAATTGTACTGTCATCAAAATATTGGACGACAAAATTGATCGAGTGGCGGAGGCACGAAATTTAGGAATACTAATTGGTGGAAATTTAAAATTTGAAAATCATATTATAAGTACCACCAGTAATTGCTTTTACTCCGTACTCCGTATAAAATTATGCATGTGCATAGTTTAAATTGCGGTGATCGGACCTTGCCTGCTTTCTAGATCGAAAAATGTTATACAAATAGTACAAAATGCCTGCGGCCGTTACTGTTTCGATGTCCCACCACGCGAACATGTTTCACCATTTCTCAGTAACGCCAAGATACTTCGAATGGATCAAAGAAGACAACTCCACTTCACCACCTTGCTATTCGGCGTCATTAGGTATCGAACGCCTCCATACGTGTTCGACAAATTTCAGTGGGCTTACGATAAACAGCTCGCTCTGACCACGCGAGTTTCACCGTACCTGCTCGTCACGCGGCTTCACAGAACGGCAGCATTTCGGGGTAGTTTCCGCTACATGGCCTCAAAGTGTTGGAATAATTTGCCAGCACCTGTGCGATCTGTGAAAAATGTTAATAAATTCATAACCAGGTATAAAGTATATTTGTCACGTATACTTAGCCTAACAATAGTAACTAATTAATATATATGTATATACTCTTGGGCATACTAACCCTATATCGATGATCACTATGATGGGGGCCAACTATACCTTTACAATATCACTACCTACTAATTACTACTAATAAGACATTTTTCACGCAAACATAATTTATTATATTGTACATAGACGAGTGACGCAACCTTATCCCATGCGCATGAGGAATTGTTCTTTATCGACACGCCTAACCATACACACGTTATGACATTGTCTATCGAACAGAATGGTTAATTGTGAACCGGGTGAGCATATGCTGAATATTGCTATCGCTATGAAGTTTGTTATAACTTTGTTACAACACAATTATCATAATATATTCCTTTTCGTGTGTTCTTAATGAATGTGCGCATGTAGATGTATGTATATGTGTTTGCATATAATATAATGTGTTTTATATTGATTTTGTAATGCGACGAAATATTTCGACGTGTCAGTTGTCATTGCCTTCTGTTTCAATCCTGGGAGGTCACAGAAAATCGGTGGCGATGAATCTACATTCTCCGTCGTATGCCGAGTGACATCCCATTCTATGCACCTCACAACGCATTGCTGTGCAGATAACAATTACTTATATCTAAGTGCCTACTGTATTTGATTTTCTTTTTTTTATTTTGTATACTAAGTCTACTTTGACTGTGGTGTTGTGAAGAAGAGAATAAATATGTTTCTATTCTATTCTAAATAGTAAAACTGCGCAGGTACATAATATTTCGAATATATATATAAAATAAAATGAAAAAAAGAGCAGTAAACCCTCGGCTAAATCACTAATAGGTAAGGTAGGTACGGCGACGAAAACATACGTGTAGGTAATTAACCTATACGTTTTCGTCACCGTCACTGAATGTGACTACACACTTATTAAGATTTATGGAGACTCAACTCCGATAAACGTCAAATATATTGAACAATAGATCCTAACATATTTAGATTGAAGTACTTTCTACGGGGAATTCAAAATAATGTACTCCGAAGACGAGCTCTGCCAGATGCAAGGCGACGGCTGTTCTACCTTGCAAATTCTGGCATCCACTGCTAATACCTACAATATTGCGCGCAGTGTTTCTCTTAGTGAATATCCTATGTAAACTTTCTGTTACTTATCATTCTATTTGACTCAGGTACACCCTTACATGCTGACCATAAAAAAAAATCGATAGGTATTTCATCAAACTTAGAGGTTCCTAACAGATAACTCCAGCTCTACACGAATAATTAAGACGAAAGAAGCAAGAATTTTCTGATAGACGACAAACGTTTTTTTTATTTATTACTGAACATACTTTAGCTGAATAATAAATATTAGGTAAACGAGGTTCGTTAAAATATTGCCTCATGCACTATAAGTAAACGTGTTCCCTAATAAACGGTCCCGGCACGGTAATATTATATTATGTTACCGTGGTCCCGAGTTCGTGTCCGGGTCGGACTAACAACTGTTACTGGGACTTTCCAATTTCTTGTTTGTTAGAATAGTCCAAAGTCGAGAAGTTGGCAGTGTTGTATTCTCTCGGAGAATGGTGGTCGCCTCTGCGCCTGATTTCTCTCCGATCGTGTTGATTCCCACCGGAATAGCCGAATAAGGGAATAGAGAATACAC
>JAFELO010000400.1:301868-346165 GCA_017140195.1 Eumaeus atala | reverse complement strand
CAGAATAGAGGGTAAAATGGTTGAAATTAAGTATTATTATTATTTGAAGTGAGTGAGAATGCGATGAAGTGAAAGTATAAAAAGTAAGCCCTTGAAAAAAATGATCATGGAAAGTGGTTTCTACATTCCACCCCATCGAAAGTAACGTCGTGATACGTACCTATCCATTAAAATTTGTTATAGGCGTGCATTATGAAATAAACCTACGTTTGTTGTAACAGGGGCTATTTTCTATTGGCATAAACAAATGGGTTACACCATAAGTGATTATCCGTGACTATCCTTTTTGGGTTTCATTATTGAAAGGAACGCATTAGTTGACATTGCTACAATCCGACTACATATGGCATGGAAAGTTTGAATATTTGCTCTGATTAGGCCATGCTACATAGGAAGTATCATATAATTTTTTTTATAGAATAAGGGGCAAACGGGAAATCGGAGACGTTTTACGACTACCGACTCTCATGAACAACCACATGACTGTTGTGCTGATGGGTTCCGATTATTTTGATGAGGACAACCAGGATAGGTGTATACTCTAGGAGGACGTTCCTAGTGAATGCATCAATGATAAAGAAGATAGTGTTCTTTATCATCGCTCCTGCCACAGGGTTTACCGGCGATGTCTATACATATATGCCAGAGACCACAAATCTTTGGAGTTGGATGTAGTCTGACTTGAGTTTGATAGGCCTCGTGACACTTTGCATACTATACACAAATATACAAAGAAAAAGAACATGCGACGACGTGCTGCTTCTCAATTTGTGTACGATACCAACATCATAGACTGGAAGAAAAGATCAAGAACTCGGGCTGTGAGGTCTGCTTTGGATATAGACTATTTCGAGGAATTACAGTCGGTTAAGACAGTGAGGTACTCATATAATAAGTGTCTAAAACGTTTTATGGCCAATGTTTCCTATAATCCTTACAACTACGAATTAAACTCGTATGAGTGATAACGTGACTCTGTATCAGTAGTTCGACAGCGAAAGTAAGGCTCTCAAGGTATGATCTAAACGTTTTAGGCCTTGCGTGACGTTTTCAGAGTAGCAGATTACGTCATTCATATACGCAAGTAAGTGCTACAGTATGTTTGAAACGGACTAAAACTTTGTTGATACACCTTAGATACACTGAAAACGCATCCCTAGCCCTGAAAGGGGTCGCCAGATGCTTATACTTTTACCTCCTGGCAAGGTGGCACGTTAGCCGGATGCCACGTCCTAAGAAAGGAGACTATCATGCTACATGAAGTCAGTCTATCTGTACTTCAGTTAGAGGCAAAAGGGCGAGGACATTCAGCAGACACCACACATTCTACTGTCTACTACGGACTAGCAAATGTCTGCGTGCTTTCGAGAATGACACGGGCTGTAGAAAATTATTATACTTTATCGCTACCTACTCCTCCGTAGACAGGGACAATCGATGAGAACGTCGCGGAACGGTATAATTTAGATTGATAGTTTTTATCAGACTATACGTCGTAGTACCGCGTTGTTTAAATATATAGGTCCCTTATTTTCAATGCAAAACTCACTACTACATGGTTTCAAAACCTCTACCAGATATCCACCGTTTACCCTGTAGGCCAGTAGGCATGTGCTTTATTAAAATCTATTCGATTCAATGTCCCTGCAACATCATCTTTACGCTACATGATACGGATTTGATTTAGCTATTTATTAATATCGATATTATAGGACAGTAATTGTCTAAAACGTCTCTGACTAAAATGAGTTGCTTGCTACTGCAGAGTTCAGTGAAGTATCATGTACTATATTACTCAAACAGGCTTAGAAGGCCCAGGACTCTGTAGTTACGAAGGTGGATCTAAAAGTTCTAAGCCCGACCAAGAAAATGAAAGAAAATTGGATCTAAATTTATTTTTATTTTTCGACATAGACATGACACCGGAATACGATGAAGCAGACTCCCCCAAAGTGCTCACCATATCTTGATGGATGTCTTTTGGTGATAGGCCTTTTTTATTGAGGTACTTAATGACTGCACGGTGTTCAATTTTCTCCAGTATTGAAAACTGCGTCAGATTGCTTCAAACAAATAATCACAGAAAATTTATATTGTGCAGTATCGGAATGAAACTGCGCACAATAAATCAATATGACACATACTAACAAATGACGGTAGATTTAAAAAGACGTCATAGCTCCATGTAGGTTAGGCCACGAACTTTTAGATCCACCCCAGTAGGTTGTAAACCTAACATACCGACATTAACAGTTACAAAACGTTACTGCGCGTTTGTTACTAACCTAACCTAACCTAACCTAACATACCGACATTAACAGTTACAAAACGTTACTGCGCGTTTGTTACAAGTCATTTAAAGTATCATAAATATGGATTCCGTATTATATTCGCTACATTTTAGGATTGAGTTACTCCATGCGCGCTTTTTATTTCACGCATAAGAAGTTTATAGTTCTACTACGCCCATTTCTTATTACGTTAAGAACGTACGGATATCGCACATTTTTTCTTTATAATGGATGTGGCAAATGGAAATTTAGAATGTCCATAACTTTCAGAACTGATTGGCTTACACATAAATACATGATTTTGAATGTTTTGTTCTTATATGAGCAATGGGTAGGGACAAGCGACAGACAGAATACGCTGTTGTAACATATTTTACGGGTTTGTAAAATATGTTACAACAGCGTAGCAGTGGGTCTTGAGAGCGATACCGACAAATACTTTTTTATAATTCAGCTAAACACTTAAGCCCTTGTTGAGTGAGGGATGTTTAATTTTTTTTTCATGAGAGGTATTATTACCCAAGTATTTGTTAACCAATTAGTGTAACCTAAACACTAACATTAGGCTACTGTTACTTAATTCATTGAACCGCCACATATATTTCATTAATCAGAATACTTTCCTAAAGGTGAAAAATAATAGCTCCTTTAAAAGTATCTTGCTTTACAGTTGTACACCTAAATAAGCTGTCTGAATAAATTAAAATAGAGTTGTTAGACTTAACCACATAGTTTTCAACTACACAACATTATCTAACCACATTATTCATAAATCATTACGAGTAGTGCCCGGCGTTCTCAGCCATACTAAAATTCCCAAACCAACCAAGCGGAAACACTGTCCAAAGGAAAGGTAATGAGCTCACCGGGAGATGTAGAGAAGGGGCCCATCGCAGGTGCCCCTTCATGCAGATGATCTTCATTGACTGCCGGCGCTCCTCGTACATCTTGAGGGCTGGACGCCACGTCGTTGACCACACACAAAGCAGGTGAAATTCCGCGATGGATTCAGCAACTTAAGAGACGGCTCGGTCGCTTTCAAATCTCTCGACGTCTGTGACTGTCTACTTCTCGATGTCTTGGAATATAACCACGATGACTGGTTCTCGTTTCATGGCTTCCGAGCCACTACTATCAAGGTCTTCATAACTCTTCATATAAATACCGAAACAGTCGAGTTAAGTGATTAAGATTATATCTTTTTGAATTGCACCGACGAGACAATCCTGATCATTATAACATCTTCAATATTTCAATACGTGATATTTGTTTAATCATAGCCCAAAGCCGCATCGTAGCTTCACTTGCCGTTTTCTATATGCCAAATTGAAATCTCATTATTTTATAAAATAATCTGAAGGCATTATCGGCTTGCCGGATCCCGCCGAGAGCAGTTTCCATATTTCGCAACAAAACTAGCTTTTACTTTTTTATTGTTCATGATCTTCATCTTTCTCTTCTGGTGGATGTCCTTCGCATCCCACTTCTGATAAAGGGACGGCATGTCAGTCTTCTTGCTTATGCTGCTCCATGTTCTATGAATGGTATATATAGTTTGTGAGTAGGCAGGAGTATTCGGGCGAGAGAAATAATATACTGCACGTAGCTTTACAAGTCTTGTAATACAGTTTTCTCTTGTATTATCTAAACTTTTATATATGTGTTGTAATGTATTTGGGATATAAATATAGAAATTTATTTAATATTTAAAAATCAAATTATAACATTGAAAAACATTTCATTCTACACATAACATATTGTGATAAAAATATTGTTAAGATATTTAATTAATAATAATATGTAAGAATGGATGTAGGGGTAATATGTTTAATTTCTATAGGACCTTGGAAGATGCCTATTGAACAGATGAAGCGCGCTTATTTTCTTAATTCTTAGGGATTTCACTAAGAAGAAGGAACTTCTTGTGTAGAAGTGAGAAGTGAGAGGCACTTTTACGTCTGAAACCTGGATTCTGGCTGGAAAGCTCGGCATTGCCCCTCTATAATAGTAATAGTAATATCCATTATCTATTTACTTGTCATACCCCGTTAGTCTAGCTCTTTTTTATGATGACGAAGGGGAATGCATATACCCGGCCTGGGGTCCCGGCTGGGGCCCCAGACCTATGTTGGACTCGGCAATTGGGTAGCAATTCCAACTTAACCCCTAAGGGAGCCTTCAGCCACTACTAATGGAGGGTCTCGGATCTGCAGGCAACAGGGCCCCTCCAGCGACAGGGTGTCCCCTCGACTTCACCTCCTCGAGGACTGTCCGGCTACGCTATGACAGTTCCTACGACGCTGTTTCTTGATGGAGTGGATCGGGTTCCCATCCCGGCCCGACACGGAACACAGAGTCACTACAGAAGGCCCTGCAGATAGCCCCTCCTTCGTACCCCCATTCGTCGTCGGCGGGGGGAGGCCGCGTCGGCAGCCAGGAGGCTCTTACCCGCTTGTCGGCTTTCTTCTGGGTCATGACGGCCTTGTAGAAGGAAGCCATCGCCTGGTAGGACTCGTCGCTGTCGAGCATCGTTACGATGATGCTCGACTTTGACAAGTCCCCTCCGACAGCTGATGTCAGATCGTGACGCAGCGCCGCCCATCTCGGGCACACCTCGAGGGTGTGCTGGGCCGAGTCCACCGCCGCGTCACAATCGTGACAACGGGTCGTCAGTTCCCTGTGGGCCGTCCTACACAGATAATGTCCGGTGAGCACCTGCGTCAGTCGGAAGGTGGAATAAAATATATTTATGCCTTGGCGCCTACGGCGCATCCACCGCTCTAGGACCGGGCGCAAGGCAGCAGTTATCCCTCTACCGTAAAGCTGTATTAACGCCACATGCCCTAACCGGCGGACCCGCAGGATCTCGTCATGTGTGGGGTTCAGGCCGAGAGCTCTCCTATCCGAGACATAGGAGCAGCTCTCGCCACGGGCTCCCACGGGTGATCGTCGGCTAGGGCTGTTGCTGCAGCCCACAATACCGTACAGTACACCCGAATCGACCTCACTGCGACGACCCTCTGAGCAGAGCGCAGATGGGCCCTATTTCGCACAGCGAGACAATCTGCCCAAACCGGAGCACCTTACGTCGCCATACTGCGGCAGAAACCGGAGTACAGCTGCCCGCAGGTATGTACCTACATATGATGAACTGGCGATTGTTTTAGTGTGTATTAGGCACTACAATATGCCGAGAGGCCCGCACACCACTGAACCCAGGGTCGGTGATGGCGCTTGAAAGTGTTTCCCAATGTCTACGAAAGATAGGTACAGATATCGGATAATTCGTTGTACAATATGGACGAAGCGTCTCTGTATTCACATATACGTCGCATCGTGTTTGTTATCATCTGAAGATGGAGCTGGAAGGTTTGCATGGGAACTCTGTAATAATTCATATCCAATTTGTGTATGTGCTCGTTTAATTAGTCTTGACAAGGACTTAAAACCTAGCTTGCTGCATTGTAGCGGAATGCAGTCGGTACGACTGTGGGGGGGGGGGTAAATCCTCTCGCACACTTAATATATATGAATAATCTAATTAATATTTTTTTTATACATAATATATATTATTTTTTATCTAACTTACCTTTTAATATTTACAAGTATTTAAAATTATTTTGTACATATTCATTTCTACGGCTTCACATACTAAATCCCACGACTTCATGAGGGTTTCGGTTTTGCTAGTGAAAGTTCACCAATAGTTGCCAGTCATATTAATTTTATTTTAGAAAATATAATATCATAATGAAACACAATGCTAATGATGACCTCAAATGCCTACTAACCTATTAACAACAACAGAGAACGGCATTCCAAATCGAAGCACGTAAACGATACCTTAGGTACGAGTTTATTCAGCACGCGAAATCATCGAGAGTATACGCTGCGCGAGCGCAGGTATAGCGGATATAGGGTGACCATTACAGCATTATTCAAATTTGGAGTTTACTTTTTAAGAATGATTTAAGCGAGGCGTGAAAACATAGTAAAATCATGTGAAAAATAATAATGGAATTATACAGGGAAGGAGTAATAGTGTCCTGATACGTAGTATAGTAATCACTATATTTATTTTTGTAAGAATTTTTCTATCATCCCCTCGAAGGGCCATATCACATTTATTCCAAAATGGACAGTGCTATTAAGGACCCAAGTAAACCAATTTCCCACTCGAAACGAAGGAAAAAACTACGTCCCCAAAATGTATTATTACCTTATGGTGTCACTATGCGGCAGCGGTGTCTTCTACTATCTCTCAAATGTACCTGCGGTGCGTCCAACAGGTGTTGCCCAGTGTTGCCGACTACGAGGATTTTCCTCTAAAGCTGGCGGTTTCGACAGCCCCTTATTCAGAAATATTGGGTTTCGACTCATCATAAGTTATGAACAATATAAAATAATAAGGTAATTTTTACAGTTTTTTTTAAGTATCATACAGTATTACAATTCTTTCCGTTCTTCTACTTGCAAAAAGGTACGCAAAAGTGTCAATATACGTAACTTGTAATATTGTCTTAGTATATTTATTATAAAATTGTAGTTTTTCGTCAGTCTAAGATTCAACCTGAGCCAGGATTTATTTATTCACACATTTACAAAAGGACAACAATAATACAGCTATGATAACTCTAATTGGACCGTGGATACCTATCGTGATTGTAAAATAGTAATACTTTTAAACTGATGAATTTAATGTAGTAATTCAATATTGATGGATTTATACAAAAAGCACATACGTTGCTACTTTCTGTAGACAAATACCTATTTGGATCTCAAACCTTGAATCGTTAATTATTATTTCTTATTGTAAAATGTAAAAAAAATTTTGTGGAAAATTGGTGATTTTGAGTGTTGGACTATTTTCTCTAAGCAGTTTTCAAAGTTGTATCTGGTGGGGGCGAGTCTAACTGTTGGTAACATTAAGCGGTTCAGTCGATCGTCGACGGCTACGCATTACGGAAGCGGAGCGCGCCATGATCGCCTCGCACCGCGAAACCGCCGCGAGTGTTATAACGGAAAACTGGTGTTAATTCAAACATGGATTTATTATTATTTACTGTACTCGCTCTCGTACAAGGTTAGTTGCTTACAAAACTGCAGTAATTATAGGCTGTCACACTACTTGGGTCGGTGTCACAGAAATGGTCTACTTTCGGATTGTTAATCTGCGCGAAGACGTCGGAAGTTTTCACTTCATAACACATTTTTTTCACTTATTTTTTATGGGTTTGATTTATGTCTATGCACTAATTCTACCCACATTGACAATGTTATTATTCAATATAGTGTTCAATTAAAATATGAACGCCTTTTTGTTTATATATTTTGTAAACTTAATCTACAATCTTCAAGTATTTATTTGAAGAATTAGGTACTTCTGTATACCAAAACTATTTCTCATCTGCGGGGAAAGAGGTGGGTCTGTCTCACTATCGTCTCCCTAAACCAGGAGACACAAACGTCTTCGCTAGTCAATCGAACTGTTGAGGCTGGAGCAGTGGCGACGCCAACCAGTAGTAGGTCCCTCCGAAAAAAAAATCAAAACTATTTTCATAAATAACATTTTTAAATTTATGCCAATAATTTGTAAATATGAATAATTTTTTTGACGTAAAACTTTACGCGAGAGTTAAAAAGTATGAAGATAAAACAAATAAAAATACACAATGAATAAGTACATCATGTTTGAGAGGTGCTTTCGAAAATTGCTATGCAACATAGGTACACACCTAAACTCATTAACCATTTCACATCTTTAGTTCAGGTACGGTAATAAAAAAAAACAAATATATAAAGTACACTTTTTGTTTAAATTTTATAATTGTACATTACTAAAAATTGCAACACTTCATTGAACTATTATTGCTTTACGTAGCTATTACAACTCACTGTATCAAGCAAGCTATTTGAGATTTTATACGAACCCGGACATTTTGTAGCAGTGTGTAGGTACGGAACAATTTTCTTGTTCTATTTGTAATCGATGATGAATCGATATATAAGATGTTATAATTGAAATTGTGTGATAGTCAGGTGTGTTTAGAACAAAATTTTAGTAGTCTAGTCTATAATAATCTTTGCTTATTCATTTAGTCCTGAATGTTGTTGTAAATTTATTGAGATAATTGCAGCAAAAGAAGTTAAAACATAATGGAATAAAACACGTGGCCATAATACTTCAGCGAACTCATTTTCTTAGGTTTGTGGCAAGTAATACACCTAAATCACTCACTAAAGAAAATAAATTGGCTGTATACCTACCTCACGTGGTTTTTGTTTTCCTCTATATAGTTAATTAAAATCAGAATCGAATTTCCATAAGTGATGCCAGACTTGTATGTCAATCTTAAGTGACTTCATGGAAAAAAAATTTAAAGCCCTTTTCTATTCCGGTTATTTGGTGCAGATCAGCAAATCATACAATGGATTACTTAAAGGCACACACTATACGTTATTGTATAGTGTGATAATAACGCACAGTGACGGAGTTAATGACGATGGAGCAATAAGTACTTCCTGATTTATCTTTGTTTTCGAACATTTGTTTTTTTTTTGCTTTCATTCGTAAGGCTGAGGTGATTGAAAGTTTTCTCTTTACGTCTTAATATATAGATTACAACAAGTCATTATTGTTGCGTGTGTTACAACGATCGGTACTCTCTACAAGAATTCACATCGTCCTGTGTGTTACTTCCGAGCAGCGTTCGAGTCGATTACAACTGTTGATAGACAACAAACGCTAAACTGCGCTAACAAATGGATTGAATTACTAAAAATATTCCATTTAATGCCTTATAACACCAGTGCATATGAGAAATTAAAAAAAGTTTGAACTGCTATTAAAGTGTTGACAAACTATGCGAAAAGTTTTAATAAGTTATAGACTTTCGTTACCATCATTTTACGGTTCCACTGCTTATATAAACGAACGCCAAAACCACCCTCCTTGCTGCTTGTCGCATTCCACCGGTAACAAATTTCTTGTGTGAGGCCAAGTGTGGTTGTTACACTGTCTAGTAGCACGCATGTTCAACCATAGATTACGAATTCCTAGGTAGGACCTAAGAGGTGTTATTGATTTTGGCAATTCCTCCTAACAGTCCGGAATGAGGGAATTTGTGGTGACTTGGAGAGCATAGTGAGTTCGTCCTGCGCTTGTTTTCTCTTTGGTCTTGTCGGGTTGCCGTCCTGTCGGAATAATGAGAGAATGGAGAGTGAGAATGCACCTCTATTTGCTTACTCACTTGCGCACTATAATATGTTCTGCGCAGGTTGCTAATCTGTAGTGATAGACTCCGTAACCGAAATTCGTATTATCTCTAATCAAATATATGAATATGACTTAGATAAAGTTTGATTAGCAATTCTGTTAGCACCGAAGGACTAAGAGGGTTAGAGAAACCAACCAACCTAGGAATAAAAATAAATAAAAAAAGAACAGACGTATATTTTTATGTCTGGAACGTTGAAACCACACAAAGTACGAACCAACTGTCGCCCCGCACGAAACGGAAGTCGGCCCCTGCATCCTGCGTAACCGAAATTAAAGTAACGATAAATGATAGTTTTATTTATCGTGACTTTAATCTTTGTTACACTATGACAATCTTAGCTTATTTTTCTTTAATCCTACCTTTGTATCACTACTTTATTTTTATAGACGTTTTAAAAACGGCCTAACGTGCTTCCGGAGCACGGCAGTGTCCCGGGATTGAATCTTCCTATCTTCGGACTGTTACTAGAACTTGAAAAATCTACTTTGACAACACACAACAACACTTTGGTCCAACCCGGGACTCGAACTCTGGTCCTCACGTCTGTGGTTGAACATTCTTACAGTTAGACCACGAGGCAGATATATAATAATAAAATAGGTATCAGAATCATGCCATGGCAGAAAAATGTGCATAAGGTCTGAAATAAAATATGTTACATCCAGTAGGATATTAGTGCGATCCAAAAAAAGTAACAAACACAGAAAAAAGTGAGCATTAGAATGAGGCATGGGTCCGCCGGCGTCCTACAATCATCGGCCTTTCTGTGGAATGTATTTTTTACGACGGACCATAGATCATGTGCCCGTACACCTTCCTGTCTCGTGCGAACATCGTGTCGCTATTCATTCCGATCTGTAACGAATTGTTTTGAACTTGTTTCATTGGTGTTGCTAGCAAAAATAAAAACAATCGGTTGATTCATACACAAACCCGTAGTCCATAATTTGTTATTAGGACTACCACATGCCGCACGGAATGAACGAAATGGTGATCACTTCATGCTATCATGACAGTGAACGGTCCTTTATCAGTCATCATCATTATCAGCCCTTATAGGTCCACTGCTGGACATGGGCATCTTTCAATGAACGCCAAGATGATCGATCTCCTGCTACTCGCATCCATCCCGGACCGGCTACTGCACGGAGATCGTCTTCCCACCTGGTGAACGTTCGACCGACACCTCGTTTTCCTAAATGCGACCTCCACTTTAGAACCAATTTAATATTAGTCATGCCCACCTATATTTGTTAAAAAACTGTAATTACTTACTTACTTATGGTACAGTATAACAGTCTTATAGCAAACGGGAAATCGGGTCCATTTGGAGACTACCCGACGCACATTTACACCCGCGTATGCAAATTGCTTGCCGTCCTTCACCCCATCCCCCCATTGGGAGGAAAGAAAGCATAAATTATCGCAGGTATATACACCTCTGTGTACTCCGACCAGAGTTGATCTGAATATCGTATTCTGTCTCTAAATCTCCCTGGGTCTAGAAAGTGCTTTCTAGAATCATGCTCGCGCTTGAACCAAGGACTTCTAGAAAACCTACTAACATCATAATTCGCATTTTATAATTTCCAAAACGGGGCTAATAAAGAAAAATAAAACCACGCTTAAAGTGAAAGTTTTGTCAGGTCTGAATTCCGTCACGAAAGTTGAGGTCATTAAGCAGGCGAAGGAGTATTTGGCACGTATTTATTATACCAATTTTAGAGTCATTTAGGTGATGTTATCAAAGTCAAGTTAATTTTATGCTTGTAACTTCAAACAATTGGACATCACATATTTTTTTATGTAGTTTTTCTACACTTTTAACAGTTGGGAATGTTTCTGCTTATGCGTTGTGTGATTAGAGCAAATGCGATTATCGTTTTAACTAGTACTAGTTCATCACAAAGTTAAGGCCTCGCCTCTGTACTGAGTACGTTTAGTTCCTAAGTATACGCGATAATATAAAGTAGGTTACACATTATCGGTGAAATCATAATATCACTAGAACAATAATTGTATTTGGCTTTCCTAGCTTTTCTAAAATCAAGTCTTCACCAGATTTACTCGTTTTGAGATCCCAGGAATCTGTTCCGATTATCCTCCGTATGTCGTCCCTAAGTATTTGTGTATATATGATGTGTGCGTTTGTGGGTGTATGTGTGAATGTAAATCACTAATAACTTTTGAAAGACTGGACCAAAATACATAACCACACACATACGTTATATACATAAGAATATATACACAAAAATTGTGTAAACTACTGGTGGAAATTCAATATTCCAGAAAAGGGACCTATCGTTAATAACTTCCTATTGAATTTTCGCGGGAAGGAAACCAAACAGGAGTCATATATTTATGACTCCTGTTTTAAATTTCAATTCAACCAATCGATTATACGAGTAATTGAATATTTGAGATCACGGATTTGCGGAATGTAAACTTTTACGAAATTGTTATTACGTACAACAGTTAATAGATAAAAAACTTGAATACGTTCATTGAACAATTCAGGCTTTATTGATTGCACAACATAGTTTTTTTCGGACCTGAATTTATGCTGTGGACTGAATTTGTGCTTGTGGAATACAAGCTGGATTGATATAGGTGTTCGACTGACGCCGAGACTAGGCCTGGGGCCGTAATACGGGGCGACCCCCTTCGCTGTCGCAGGTGGAGGAGATGCATCCCGATATGAGTTGACAGAGTTGACCGATTGACACAATATAGTAAAACATGTACACCACGTAAGAAACATGGCGTGCTTAATTCATTGTGAAGCTAATACTATGTCAAAGTTTTACTTTCTACATAAACGATTTCCGCGAAAATCAAGCGTAATTGATAGACTTTTTACACATACAAAAGCTTTATGATTATTTTGATGTGTCAAATATTAGTTGTAAAGACATACTAGCAATACGCCTTCGTCGTTATATTTAATGACATTAGAATTGGATCATAAAGAATCTCTTTTTTAAATTAATATTTACATTGCGACGGAATTTTTGCCAATGGATATTTCTTGTAGAAATTAATTTCAAATGGAATGATAACTTGTGTAGTAATGCTTAAGCTGTTAACATATCACAACATGACTCCATCTAATTCAAGAAATAGGTGAAGTCAAATACTTTTCTTTGTTAATTTAACGCACGTTTTATTGGCACGTACTTTAAATTAATAAATAAATTTTTACGACTAGATGGAAACTTGAACATTCAAGAGAGAGAGAGAGAGAGAGAGAGAGAGAGAGAGAGAGAGAGAGAGAGAGAGATAGTTTGTAGGTATTAAAATAATTTTCAGCAGATGAACTTGCCATTTTTTTTGGCATAGTGTGACAAACGAGTAATCGTAGCCATGGAGACTACTGACGCCCACTAACATTTGCACGGCGAACATGCATATGCGTCGCCTTTACTTTAAAGTTACTTATAACCGTTAAAAATTTTAACACCATATGTTACAATCTGGAAGGCCATTAAGTAACTATGTGTAATTAAAGTGTAGATCGTCCACTATCACCATCATACTATCAAAGTTATGCGATCATCGCTTGCTACTCACAAACCGAATACTTTAGAATTGTGGTAAAATAAGGATTTTCTACAAAAAATTATATCACTTTATCCTATTCCATTCTATCCATGTTATCCGTTATTCAAGAGCTTGAAAACCTTGTTATCTATGATTCATAAGCTTGAAAGTTCTTCACCTGGTTCTCACAATTTTTGGTACAGCACATGACCCACTCATGTTTGATACTAATTTCATAAACATGTTATTATATCACAATGTACCAAGTGGGCGACAAATGTTAACATGTTATAACAATAGGAAATATTATAAATCCCTTGTAATTCTTTTTTTGAAAGTTTGTATTGCAACAGCTACACGTTATACAATGGAAATTATACAAAATATTCGAACGTACCTAATCATGAGCGTTTCGTGTTCGAAAGATATTTATCTGTTAAAGGGCAGATGTGCATGTGATGTAATAACGGTGCCTCTTAATGAGCCGTGTGAATAAGCGAGAAGTAAAAGTTTCGTCCAGATGCGGTAAAGCCGAATGGCAATAGTGAAAGTGTTAAGTAATTTTGCCGCGAGGCTATTAGCGCTTATCCTTTGTGTTATTGCTCTTTACGTTACGATTTCCGTACCATAGCGATAAAAATTGTAGAAGTTTACTTATTATGATCTTAGTAACGATTTAAGAATAAGCACATGTATTTATTTCGTGACCGTGACCTATGGCACTCTATACGAGGGTGGATCTTAAAGTTCGTGGCCTAACCTACATGGAGCAATGACATCTTTTTAAATCTACCGTCATATGTTAGTATGTGTAATATTGATTTATTGTGCGCAGTTTCATTCCGGTACTGCACAATATAAATTTTCTGTGATTATTTATTTGAAGCAATCTGACGCAATTTTCAATAATGGAGAAAATTGAACACCGTGCAGTCATTAAGTACCTCAATAAAAAAGGCCTACCACCAAAAGACATCCATCAAGATATGGTGAGCACTTAGGGGGAGTCTGCTCCATCGTATTCCAGTGTCAAGAAGTGGGTAGCTGAGTTTAAGCGCGGTCGTGAGAGCATTAAAGATGATCCTAGGAATCTACCACGAAAGAAAAGATCGATAAAATTTGTGATCTCGTACTGGGTGACCGGCCTTTGGTGAGATAGCTGAGATAACAAACATTAGTTATGGCCGGGTGCAACACGTAATAACGGAAGAGTTGGGGTTCCATAAGGTTTCTGCTCGCTGGGTCCCAAGGTTGCTTTCAGCTGAAGAAAAACGAGTTCGATACAAAATTTCGCGAGACTGTTTGGAACTTTTTGAGACTGATCCCGAGGACTTTTTATCTAGATTTGTTACCATGGATGAAAGCTGGGTTCACCACCATACACCTGAATCAGAGCAACAATCCAAACAGTGGAAAAGATCAGACTCTCCTACACCGAAAAAAGCTAAGGTCGTTTTGTCGACTAACAAAGTCATGGCTTCTGTTTTTTGGGATAGGAAGGGCATTATTTTTGTAGATTATTTACCGAAAGGTCAAACTATAAATTCTAGTTATTATTGTAACCTTTTACGAAGACTCCGGGAAGAAAGAAAAGAAAAAAGGCCGGGAATGTTGCGTAAGAAAGTTTTGTTTCATCAAGACAATGCACGTGTTCACACTTCGGTTGAAACAATGTCTGTAAACCATTATTGTGGCTACGAATTGCTGCCCCACCCACCTTATTCGCCGGATTTAGCCCCCTCGGATTAACATTTATTTCCAAATTTAAAAAACATTTGGGTGGCTCGAAATCTTCGACCAAAGATGAGGTGATAGTCGCAGTAAACGATTATTTCGCCGATCTTCCGGAACCTTTTTTTTTTCGAGGGGATAAACAAGTTGAATGTCAGGTGGAAGAAGTGTGTTGAACTAAATGGAGACTATGTCGAAAAATAAAAATAAATTCAGATCCACTTTTTTTTTTTCATTTTCTTGGTCGGGCTTAGAACTTTTAGATCCACCCTCGTAATAATATAACATTAATTCATGTCATCATCGTTTTCAATTCCTCAATATTGAAAAAAATTTTATGTATACCTATAAAAACCTTATCATTGCCTGGGAGACATTTAAAGTAAATAATTTGTTATAGAGGGTCAAAATTATAATGGAACGATATATCATGATTTTTGAACTGATTTTTAAAGAATATTTATTTCTAAATTATTAGACGTAAGATGCCACTTAGAACCTGCAAAAAATCTACTTTTACATGGATAGAAATAAGGGTGACAGCTAGTCCCTTACAAAATTCTCATTCAGTCATTTAAAAATTCAAAGCAGTGTTCAAACTCAATTGTCGCTAGTCGCTACGTATAATTCGAAATCCTAGACGAAAGTATTAACGGAAGAAACGGTACCTTATAAGCTGCAATTTGCTGGAATTCTATGCATTCTTTAGGGCATTATCCACACCTTGCTTAGTAAGCGGATCTCTCGCGTGCCACAATTTACATCACGCGGTGGGCTGGCCAGCGACCTGATTATGCGTAAACTAACTGCGTATTGGACGATGTAACGGTGTTAGAATGTTGTCTAACTTGGTGGAAACACACTGGAATCTGCAGACTTTTAAGCAGCACAAATTCGTTTATTGGACATGTTCTATATTGTTTGAAAGTTTTATGACGCAGTTTGGCAAGTTTTGTAAACATTTATTTAGCTTCTTAATCTTATTCCTTGTAGTAGAAAGTTTTATATGACATGTGGGAAGATAGATGTCATTTTAAATGCCTCTTGTATGCGATTCATTTATTCTTATTATTAATCATGGTAGTAAATACGCTATACTACCGACTTGTCTTTTTGCTACACCTCAAAATTATTTAAAAACATAGAAAACATTTGTGTATAACACAAATGTGGTTTGCTATGTTTTTAAATATTTTTTTTGCTCTTAGAGCAATATCTCTTGCGTTTTGTGAGACGCGCTGGCGCCATAGTACTTTTTCATTTTTTTCCCTTCATGTGTTATTTCTATTATTATTGTTATACTCAACTGTGATTAGTGTACATCGAGATAATCGTGTGTGTAATATTCTATAAAGCTTGTATTGTGCAGTGTGTTCTCATAAATAAAGATAAAATAAATTATTTTGTTTTTATTTTTAAGTATTACAAATATTAGCTGTCCCGTCAGACGTTGTCGTGTCATGATTGCTATCGTGTAAATGTTACATTGAGGAACTGTGAAATCCGTTACCTTACTCTGAAATATTAATATTTTTCATACCGTATTTAAATAATATAATATAGTATCTGTGGACTAATTACACCACGCTAGTCTAGCCCCGTACTAAGTACCTTGAGGACTTGATTTCATCACATCATTTTAATTTTTACCCAAAAAGGAGGGATTATTATTATAGTTTTTTTATAGCATAAGGGGACAAAACGAGCAATCGGAGCCATTTGATGTCTACCTACGCTCATGGACATTCGCATGATTCTTGCACAGATGCGTTGCCCTGCTACCACCCCCATCCCCAGTGGGCACGAAACGCGGCAGCGACGCTGTCACTTTAGGCCGGTATCAAGTAAGCGAGAGGCACTTCCCCGGTCATGCCGTCCCAATTCCGTTGCATAAGAGTATGTAATGTCATGCACCATGCATGGACACTACCTCCAGCCAAGGAGCGTGGCACTACCTCCTCCCAAACAATTTTAATAATAAAACAAAACGGGCCTATTTTTGAAAATGGCTAGCCGTAATGTTATACGACGATGTACAGTACGACTACGACACGTAGATTACAACTTCGTGTCACATTTGTAGACTTATAACATAGGGACTTGTACCGGTATCCATAGGACTATTTATTACATGGAACATTTAAGATTGCGTACGTATTAGGCGGCATAGCCTTTTGTGTTCTCGAACTAAAGCGTGGCAGCAAACGACACTAAACTACTAGACATTAATGTACAGGTACCTACTAAACGATTACCTCTTCACGTATACATATAAGTAGGTACTTCCAATCAGCTCAACTGAGGTTTTTTTTTTGTTGACGCGGGGAAACGCGTCTACGCGCCTTCACTGGTCCTGGTGCAGTGGTGTGTGGGGCTCGCGGCATTTTACAGTGCCGAATACCCGCAAAAACCACCGTCGAGTGCGATCGGTTGAGACCACTTTTGGTGAGGTGCCCCGGAACAGCAAATCATCAGGGCACCTCGACGGCTAGTCAGCCCACACAGATGGGGTTGTGCGCACCACAGGACAAACCCACCAACTTTAGGATAGTGCAACGGGGCGAGGTTCCCATCCTCGCCCCTTGCCCCGTGGGCAATAGTGCCGCTAAGAGGGGTACAAAGAGCACCTCCACCTCCTCTTGATCTTTAGTCCCCTCTTCTTATAAGAGGGGTACAAAGAGCATACACCTCCTCGGTTCAATTGGCTTCGCCCAAGGTGTCTCGGATCACCCCAGGCTCCTTAGCCCCGCCGCCACGACAAGGCTTGAACTATGGTGGGAAAACTGAGGTTTCTTTCAATGAACGCCAACGCTAAAATCCTGCTGTTGAGTGAACAATTGTTTTAGTTTTTCCCATTCTCGTATCTATCCAACTATATTCTTGTAGCATGTCGCAGCGGGTCAACTAATTCTTTAAGACTACTATAATATTACTCTTTTCTGCCTCGTGGTCTAGTGGTAAGCATATACAGCCACAGACGTGAGGTCCCGGGTTCTAATCCCGGGTCGGACCATACAAAAATGCTATTAGGATTTTTCAAATAATAATAACTGTCCGGAGATAAGAAGTTGGCGGTGTTACACCCCCGTGCTTCGTTGAGCACGTTAAGCCGTCGGTCCTGCAACTCATTTTTCTCCGTATTGCCGTCCCATCGGAATAGAAGAATGAAGGAGTAGAGAGTGCACTTGTGCACTGCGCAAACACTTGTGCACTATAATATGTCCCACGCAGATGGCTCTTCTCAATAGAGATGGCCGCTGTAGGACGACATTATTAATATTATTCTTAAGCAGTGAACGCCATAAAATGTACAGTAAAAAGACGTACAATGATGCTAATACAGAATCTTAAGAAAAGAGGAAAGGAATGAGGTATACGGTGAAATGATCTAACATCCTGCACAGTCAGTGGGTATTACTAACGTGCTCGAACTTTCTTTACGTCCCAACAAGAGTCATGAGCCAGCCGACATTCTGACGCAACACCGCCTCCGTCTGATCCGTGAAAGCGCTTTCTCGGTGACGCAAAAACGTGTTAACCTGCGAGCCGCAACTTTTAGCGTAACCGACATTGGCGGAGATGGCGTTAAACGATCATAATTACTCACAATAAAACCATTTTTACCAATTTTATTTAATTATTTAACTGAGTAGACGTTCCAAAAGCTTTTTCAGCAACCATGGTCCTACCATGTTCTCCCAATTCAGCAATGCGGCTTGGCACCATCTGTTATTTATTGTTTAGAAGTCTCAGCCAAATCTTGAATTGACAGGGGATGGATGACAATAGTAACATGTGGAAGCGCTTTGTCTAAGCCCTTCGTGTTTGGGTCGACGGCACCATCGGATCCTACACTTCGCTTTTATTTGGTATTTACCTAAAAAAAACAGAAGTCCTACGTACCTCACAGGCCTCCATAAACATGCAATTACGCGCAAATGCCAAGGGCACCAACCAATCGGAAGTATTTTCATTAAAATTGGATAACAACAATATACCTACACGCCCATTCGCTAATGGGGTGGACAGAGAGAAGGGAGCGTCATATATCGCGATCCTTACACGCCTGCCTTACCTCCACATTCATAACTCTTGATACAAACACGCCGGTAGCGAAGACTCAACCAGTTTGGGACAGTATCCGATCAATCCGATCACTTACACTTCGCCTACAAAGAGGATTACGACTAACATTAATCAAAGGATATTTAATTTTATTGTCGAACGTGAAATTAATGGGCTGCGCATCGCAGTTGACCTACTGAACGACATTTATTTCTTACTGAACAGTCAAAATAACCTCGGGGTAGAAAGTAGCACTTTTCATTATAGAAAGCTATAATAGTCTCTGTATAAGTATGACAGTAATACCTATCTATTTCTATTTGTAGATGAAAGCCCGATTTAATTTTGTTGTATAAATAAATGTATATATATCTACACACTTGTTTGTACACGTCCGGACAATTAGATCGACAGTTACGGCCAGTGAGACGGGTGTGGTTTCCGTAAAAGATTTTTCTATTTGAACGATAAACAAGACGACGTGTTAATCATTCGATTACGTAAGATATCGTAATGTCTGCACAAAGGTAATAAACTTCGAGGTATAATGCAAGCAAAATTGTTGATCAGCGCATTGTTTATACTGCTGAATTATGAGAATATAGCTCCGTAATTTTGCAAGATCTCTACGTGCCATGCAGTTATAAACTTTGACAATATCCAAATAAAGTGTACAATAAAGTAGAGTGTAGATTTAAAATGAAATTAACTTTGTGCGTTGTGGTGTGATGACGAGACCAGGGACGCACTGACGTGAGGTCACCGCGCTTTCTTGCTCGTAGTAATAGTCGTCTCTTTTTATAACGTAAAGAGCGGCTGCATCTAAGTGCAGTTATTATGAGGCTATTTACACACTGAGCTAGCTTTTGTAGATCCCGTATCTCTTACTACACACTATTGACAGTATTTAAATAACAGCAACACTCGTGACAAATAGGTGACGCTTCTTGTTACGGGTAGGTAGACCTGGATCTGACGTTCGGGGATTTTCAAAACCTACCCGTATGGTCCTGAGGAGCCATGACCTTGTGGGAGACACTGATGTCTCAGAGAGTGGCCGACGAGCGGAGGGGACTGGATGGGCTGACCGGGTGCAGCCGTGAGAATTTCGTGAGGTAGGGTACAATAGGAAGATTAGTTTCGGCCCAAATTGGCAGTCCTCACAGGTTGAGTTTAGGAAGCCTAATTATTTCCTCGCGTAAAAAAAGGTTGGTACAAAACGAGATGAGTCTTATATATATTATGAGTGTTATAATAAGCAAAACAAACGTACAATAGATATAAATAAAGATATTTAATACTAATATTATTTAAGAGAAACTTTACATACTTGTTAAGGTTTCACGCAAACTATTTAACAAATTTGAATAAACTTTGGCACAGATAGATATAAATTTGGTTAAATCTAGAATAAGTCTTTTTACCTCTTACCATAAAAAAATAAATAGTTTCTTTGGGAGGAGGAGCGAGGTAAGTACCTCTCACACACACCCTCAAGTGACGGCACAGCTGTCACGTCATGTGGTATGCGAGTTTCCTGAGCCTTATTGACAGGAAGGCAGAAGAATGACTCGCCGCCAGCACAACAACTATGCAAATATTTATGAGTGTATTCACCAAAAGGCTCCGACCAGTACTAATACCACTAGTGCTTTTAAAGACGAATAATAGTCTCGCCGTGAAAAATGTTTATTTGCCTTTTAATTATCTACCTGTATGACCTTAAAGAAAATTGAACGGCAATTCGGAATACATCTCATCACAATAGAATCTGATTGTACAATGCTGATATTGCATAGTCATCACATCAAATCGTTAATACTTTCACTGACATCTGAACCAGGAGTCAACGCTCAGGCAACTTGCCTGTACCACGCGGTAGGTACATATATCCATAGAAGTAGTACAATCGCGTACTACATATTATATAGTCGGTCACATGCTTTCGTTGACCCCAACATACTGCTTAGACTGTTATAGGTATTGTGAAGTCTTCGATGAGTTAATGTTATTCTCATATGCAGTGTCCTAACGAGAACTTACGTATGTTACAGGCATATCTGCCTTTTCTTTAAATTATTTATTTATTCCAAATTCACAATACTTTTAGAACGTCTTGAGTCAAATCCTGGCTTGAGAGAAACCGGCGAAACAAACTCAGCGGTTCTCATCAATCAATTTAGTAGCTATAAATAAATATAAAATTTATTGACTTAGAATAGTTATTTTATAGAAATAGGCCGGGAACGTCTTATTCTCAATCTATAATACATATTGTTGCCGTAACTTCTCTACTTTTGTTGTTAAGAAGGATTATGTCAGATCTCGCCATGAATCTTGTATTATTAATTTAATAAAATTATATTTATGGGATTTAATATTTTGTCCACAAGTAATTATAAAAGAATGAAACAATTTAAATTTTAAAAATAACATTCTTTCTAGTTGTTTTGACTTTACTAAATAATTATCTACTTGGTTTGCGCGTTGTTGTGTCGGAGATCATGTTAGGTATTTTCAATTTTTTTTTGTCCACTAAGCGAAAAATATTTCTTCTCTGATGAGGGACTCTGACACCCTAGGAGAAAAATATTCATTTGCTTTCTAGAGCTTATTCGCCATTTTTTTTTAATTTACACATTTATTATCCTTTCACCTAAACTACTCAACGGGTTTATTACAGTTAGCTTGTAGATGTGGGAGATATTTTTACGATTTTATAATTACGTGTCGCATCTATTTTAACATGTTGAGACGCAAAGGGCCCAAAATGGTTTATGAAAATTTCCATCATCTATTTATCTTGTGTGAACTTGGCTGAACACGCTACCGCGAGCCTACATTGACGTATACGTGAATGGTTGGCGTGATGGCGTTTATAATAGGGATCGATCCCTGATGACGTAAGCGACAGCCTCAATAACCGGCAACATACGAAAAGTTTTAAAAATATTGTACCATGATATTCCTCATGATAATAATTAACGATCCAAACGAATATTCAGATTACAAAGTCGCCACTTTCGCCGCGAGCTATCACGGAATGGTTTTGGCCATCACAAATTTTTGGTTTCACGCGAAATCGATCTTCGATGACGCGTTAAATAATTCTCCACGCTATTCCAGTTCGGCCATTCTCCATAATCGCCGAACAATGTCTACTTAGATGTGATTAATTTTAAGGTTTCTAGGTTAGGTAATGCTAATAAAAATAATAATCTGTGGACGTAACACACGTTTCCCTAAGTGTCCCTTGTGTACTGCGTGGGGAGAATACAAAGCTCACGGCCTATCGTCAGTCGTACCTTTATGTTGCGGTTCCACTCTGGATGACAACACGGAGTGAACAGTTTTTCATCGCATTTCTCCCCCTACCGTCTCCCTAAACCGGAAGACACAAAAGTCTTCGCTAGTCCGATGAACTGTAGAGGCGGGAGCAATAGCGCCGCCAATTGGTAGCCGAAAAAAAAATACACTTTAAGCTGGCTCGTTTGTGCCCTATAAAGAGCCTAGTCCCTCTCGAGCGTCAGTGGAGGTAGAAACCTCGAAATCGTTTTTGATTTCACCGTATATTATTGATATAATTAGATGTAGTCTTAGTAAGAGGTAGTTTCATGCTGCATTGCAGCGGAATTGGGCCGGCGCGACATTACATGGGCGTCGGTAGTCGTGGAAAGGCTCCGATTGCTTGTTTGTAAACCTATACTATTAAGAGTGTATACTTTACATTGTGGGTTTACATTTTAAGAATCACTAATATCAGCTTAAGCAGAAGGGCGAAAGCAATAAACGAACTGCAGAAGACTTTCAACGCCGCACGACGTTTCTGTACCACCTCAGCGGTTGCAACCTGCCTGCCACTCTCTCGTGACTAAGGGTCAATTCATACTAGCGCAGAGTCGAAGCGCATCGAAGCGTCAATCCGAAACTTAATATAGCAAATTCACCCTTATTTCCACAATGTAATGCACATATTTCTTCCAAGGAAAAAAAAAGACGCGCGAATTCACGCGCATTCGAGATATTCGAGGATTCACTCCAAGCGCAGATAAATATGCCTAAAATTATAATTATCTATACTATATATCAACTGAAATATATATGTAGGATGTATTGTGGAAGAGGGCAAGGCCCTTGCCTAGCGGTGGGACATGGTTGACTGATGGAACAGGTAGTAGCTACAGGTAGGTACTAAATCCTACTCATATTTTAAATTAAAACATATGTATGGATGTTGTTACTCATAATATGCTTACAACGACAACAGAATTGGATAAAATTTGGCACACATAAATTGCGATCTGCAATACCACACATACATTTATTCTGAAAATATGAATAGTTCCCTAAATGTGTTTTTGTCCGTTTTCGTATGGACGAAGACTCTGGAAAAACCTAGAAATTTCCAAATTGCCTTTCGGCTTTCCCACTGTCGAGCACGAGTATGGAGAAATCATTTCGTTAATACAAAAGCCATGGCATATTGGAGGGGGAAGTGGGCAACGCAAGCGACAATTATGCGGATGTTTATAGGCGTCGGTAGTGTTACAAATGCTCAGAATTCTCGTTTGCCCCACTACCATACTATAAAAAAGGCTGCAAGTCTACAGAGTTTTTCCTGTAAGAATAGCGCACTACCACTTTCAACCCCACCTACGCGAAACATTCGAGCCCACAGATATATGATAAGTCAATTCTTACCTGCATAACGTTATCGGAACACGGGTTCATAATAGAAAAAATAGATAGAACCAGTGTGAATATGAAGTACGTGATCAGAATCCCGCTCGAGACGGACACTTCCCAGGGGGTCACTCGACTTGTCCTGTGTATAACACTGTATATGACTATTACTACAATAGTGATTGTACTCAAAACAAGATAGGGCACTAAGCGCAATTGCTGAGAATCCCTGTTTTGTATCACTATTGATGAAGTATTTATGTCAATCATTATATTTTTATAAATGTATCAGTTTCTCGTTTGGCACTAGTGACATATTTGTTTTTTCGACGAGTAAAATGAAGTTAAATAGTCATCTACACACGTCCTTTACTTCTTCTTTGTCTAAAACCTTTGTTATTTGATGGGGAATCACTCTATTCATTAATGAAAACCGCATAAAAATCCGTTTGGTAGATTTTGAGAAAATCGATGTCAAAGAGGCCGCTCTTGGTGATTTTGTTTCATGATGTTTATTGATATAGATGTGTATAATTTTAAACGTATTTAATAATAGCAATATGAATAAACTCTGCGTGTGACCTCCGATACGCGATTAGAGTTTACCCTGTATGAACGAACATGCTTCTAAAGTGACAATTGCGTTCTATTGCTCGATCGTCATTTCGAAGGGGTTTAATCCTCAATTTTTGTAGCGCGTTTATCGTTTCCTAAAAAGTAAATACCTGAAAAAGAAGACTAATAGAAAAGTGACAAGCACACCCGTAGGTTTCGCCTTAAAAAAAAGTCGAGGTCAGTGATTCCAATTAAAAAGCAATTATTTTTGTTTCGCAGGCTATGCGGCCGCCACGTGCGGATGGCCAGGAGCGCCGGCTCACTCATGGCTCACTTTTTCCGATGATACTCTAAACGAAGGCTCCGTAGCTACGTACACTTGTGAGCCAGGCTTCGAGCTGCTCGGTCCGTCTAGAAGAATATGCCAAGCAAACGGCAAATGGATACCTGATGGAATTCCTTTTTGCGGTAAGTAAAAAGAACACCTGTCAATTTCTGTGCATGTATTTGACAAGTCTATAGTACGAGTATTTCCAAACATATTAAACTGTATATTCCAGCGAAAACACTCCTAATTCGTCCTTTATTCGAGGAAAAACTGTATAAAAAATGTCGCTTCAAGTTGAAAATATTACATTTATTTATAGCCACTATTGATATATAAACAAAAATATACAATTTGATGTTACGAAAAGCTCCATAATATCGCACGCGCCGAAGTTTCCGCACGAACACACTGTTTCTACTGACCCACTTTTACTTTCTTCGTCGAGAAATCACTTCACATAAGCCATGAATGAAGTCGAAAAAGCGGAAGACTCATTGTGATTCACTCCCACGACTCTCTCCACGCGGAAAGTTCGCTATACGTGCATGGTGCACCCTTGAAAACATTGTGTTACATATAGACTGGCTCGCACGGGTTAAACTATTTCTGTAAGATCGTTACCGAATTCCATAGTTACACGTTGGGATAGTTTCAGGACTTCCCGAAAATTTCCTCGATACATCGCAACGGGTAAAACTAATTTTAAGATCATTGCCGGGCTCTATAGTTACTCGTTGGGCAAATCTGTGCATTTCCAGAACAATTCTCCAAATACTTCGCACGAGTGAAACTATTTGTTTAAGATTCAATCATTATCGAATTTCATGGTTACCCGTTGGTTTAATTTGAGTACTCGTATTTCCAGAAATACTTCTTGATACTTCGTACGGCTAAAACTATGTGTTTAAGATCTGATCATTACCGAATTTCATGGTCACCCATGGGCTAGTCAGAGGTTTCTACAATATTTATTACCAAATTTAGAGATGGTTCGTTGAGCTAATCTGGATTTTTTTGTAGTATTGGTCCCCCAATAGGAGAAATCGGTACCTTTAGATGAGACTACCGGCGCCCATAGTCGTCCGCATTATTGCTGTCATACAGATGCGCTGTCGTACTCTCTTCCTCTCCTCCAAAGGCACACAGGCTACTCACATACCCTCTTAAAACGCATTGGCATAGCTTTCAGCTTACGACAGCTTTTTGACAAAAACTTTAGAAAGTTTCACCCAAATTGTTCCAGTGGTTTTAGAATGCGGTAGAAGTAGGTAACACAGGTACGATGTGTTTTCAATGTTTTGTTAGAAAAAGCTATTGAGTAACAAACGATCCTCAATATTTGCTAATGAATATTATTTGGCCACCGAATGCTTTACAAGTTTCACATTTCGTAATGACCGAGTAACGCTTAAACCGAAGATAATTATATAGTTGTACAAGCACCGGGAGTGAGCGCACGATGAGAACCTTTCACATATTGTTCCTCAAAAATGAAGTTCTTCATAAAATTCTCAATCAACCGAGTTTTGAATATTACTATGGATACGGAAGAAGTGAAAGAGTCAGTGCCCTGAAACTGGGTTGGCGGGAACTTTATGATTTTGTACTAGGTCTTCAGAACTTGAAATGCTATAAATCTTAAAGTTACAGTTTGCTGTAAAAATGTAATTCAATGACAATTTCCGGATTATGCCGTTGTCTTAACTAACATGTGCCCTTACACTAAAAAGGCGAGTTGTATTTTTCCTTTTATAGGGCATAGGATGGGGTTAATCCATCTCACGTCTAATGCACGGGTGGATGTGTTTACTTTAACTTTATTACTGAACCAGTATCCGTGAATTTTTATCAAGTCTCAAATTATAGTTTTTAGGATAGTTTGAGGCTCCGACGGCTCTTTGTCTTATTATAAAACATAGTCCCACAAAGCTGTCTGTCTGTATGTAATAGACTTTCTTAAAATCTACAGAACAGATTCTCATGCCGTTTTCACCTATGGATAAGACTTATTCCCGAGGAAGGTTTCCGTGTTAGGGTAACGATTTATTAACGGGCATTAAATAAAAATAAATAATATTTATTCATTGATTGAATGTCGAACCCACACACATGAACATTTAAACGAAGAAAGTATGTAAATATAATTTTAATCGACACTAAATAAAATCCTGCGTACTTTCATGTAGGTCATGAACCCCATTACAAGGTCTCTGGGTCAAAATAACAAGTCTTAGCCACTTGCGTCCATTGAACATAAGTGTCCACGCTTCATCTTCTAACTGCCTCCATATAAGGTAACTTGTTTGGTTACTATCGTAGAGTTACGATTAATATAATACCGCCTCGCGGTTTCACTTGTGCTCAACATTAATTTTGTCGGCTTAAGTGAATGTTATTCCAGATTGTAATCTGTGCCAAACTACATAAAATCTGTTACACACAATTGTCGCATTTGTCATATTAGTAGTACTAGTGGGAGGTTTTCTAATGATAAGCCCAGGATTTGTCATTTCTTTTTTTTTAGTACAAGGGAACAGACGCCACTCGGAGACTTTTTACGACAACTATATTGTTATGCAGATATCTTTCTCTCCTTCCAATGGGCTATCGGAAACTAACAAACCACACGAAACGCGACATAGTTGCCACTTTGCGGGGGTATTATGTGCGCAAGAGGTACCCTCCCCTAGTCGTGCGTGAGAGGTTGGCCAAGCAAGGTTGATAACTTTGTATAACCCATATACAGAATGCTACGTAAGACACGGTACAAAATCATTGAGCGCATTCATTACTCGAATTTTATTCCGAATAAGTAAAAGAACATAACCTAAAATTTAACATCATAATTGTCTTTGAAATTCTTACTAAACGGTGAAGTAGAGTAGATCGGGCGACTGAGCAGGCGCCCGTACACTGTACGGCCAGGGGTCTTTGACCTAAGCCTGTTGTGAATTTCTATCGATATTATGCGGTGCCCATGATTTCATATAAATAATATATAGTAGTGACACAAAATTCGGTGAAGTTTACTATATACATTTTTGTTTGATTGCAGATTTATTGGTTACACAGGATAAATACCTGCCGTGACTCAAAAAATGTTCAATCTTTTACAATTAAAGTTGTATAGGCTCCCAATTTATCTGCTTGTCCATGCGTCATCCGATTGTTTATAGTGATACGAATAAGAGAAAGTGCGCATCATCGTTACATTAACATTCAATGAGAATGACGAATATAAAATTATCTTAAATATATACACGATAAAGTAACTTTTTAGTAATATTTGTTGCCTTGTTTTATGGCATCTGAATTGGGCCGGCACAACCGGAGAGGTACCTCACGCTCATAAGACCGCCTAAAATTACAGCTATGTTGCGTTTCGTGCAGTTTGCTAGTACCCGTATCCGTAGCCATTAAAGGGGAGGAGGGGAGAAAAGGAGGGCGCGTTGCCCGCCGCAAGACATTATTATGTATTTTAATGTTTATTTGTCTAATTTGCAAGGTTTATAGGCATACTAGCAGCTCCCCGCAGTCTCACTCCACCCCCAAAACGTACCCTTAGGTCGAATTTCACAAAATGCCGTCTTAATGGAAGCGACGTTCCAAAAAGTTGCCTCATACAAAATTTGAGACCTCTCTAGAACTTGTAGTTCCTGAAAATATGCGAGCAGTGAATGAATGAATGAGTGACCAAGTACGTGAAACAGCTAGGATGTTAAAAGTGAAAGTTACGATGGATCTGTAGATGTATGAATGTTTGTTACTCAGTCACACCATCCTCACTTACCCGTCCCTCCAATGGGCCAGTATAGTGAATGAGTTTGTCTAAACATTGTCAAACAACATTTCATAACTAAATTAATACACTGAAGTTGTTAAAAAGGGAATATAATATCAAATTATAAAAGTCCAAGGTTTAATCTATACTAATAATATAAAGTTTGTTTGTTTGAACGCTCTAATCTCTGTAATAACTGGCCCGCTAGTAGTTGCTGAGATTGCAAAAATATTCTTTTTCAAAAGTCCATTTAACGAGGAATGCTAAATACCGTGACGCTACGACTACATACATAGAACCGGAGTTACATAAGTGAAACCGCGGGGTGGTGTTAGCTTTGTATAAGTTGAACAGACATGTAATTATGGACCAGTTTTATGGACCAGTGTACAAAAAATGGTCTGTATATTTAGGTCCCATTGCTTTACAAATGTGAACTGATGCTAGGTCTCCATAGATAGTATTCAATAGTTAATTAACACACAAAAAGTTTGAGAAATCCGATATAGGAACCAAGACGTGACTTGCATGGTAATGAGTGCGTCAACAATCACTATTTACCTCCGGTGTTGTGGTGATACTTTGATCGAACATACGTTTAAAGTTTGATTGAATAATTGGTTGTCTATAGTATGAGCGGGAAAACGAGCAATCGGAGCCTATTGAGGACAACCGACTCCCGTAGACATCGGCATTATTGTCATGCAGACGCAGTAGGGGGCTAGTGACTAACTAAAATGCGCAGACTACTCGTTGGCCCTTAAACAATTATTCTTAAGTTATAACAATTAGAGATGACAAGATATCACAAAATAAACTCAAAGAAAATATTTTCTATATTTCGGTTCCGTAGGCATCCTTTGTGAATCATAAACATAAGGGAACCCTTCACGGTGTTGTTAACACGTAAGTAAGATGCAAATTAGCGGCGAGGTTCGATCGTATTCGACATACGAGGTGCGGCCGGTTCATTGTCACCGTTAGCACCTGACGGCTGACACACATTCACGCGCCGTTACTCGTTACCGCAGGGTGACACGAGACACTAGATATTATAAACTTGCCGATACCCGCTGATTTGTCCGCCTTGTTCAGTGAACAACGCGAACCGCGAGGCCGAACAGTCGCGAAAATTATTGGCAGAAACGTGAAGTTTTCTTAATACTAATTATAAAAAAAAGAATTTGTAATTACTAGTGCCACTCCGCGGTCTCCAGTATATAGCCTTCTTCGATAAGCGGACTATTCATACACAATTACATAAAAATAACTTTTCAATTCGGGCCAGTAGTTGCTGAGATTAGTGCGTTCAAACATTCAAATTCTTCAGCTATATATTTCATTTTTAAATTTTTAACTCAAAACGTTTAAAACGTCAAAAACTATTTATAAAGCTTTATATTTAATGCTGTTTCACGTGTATGTTTATTTATCTATCTACGGTAGATGTTAAGGGATTACGTCATGGTGCATTGCAGTTGAATTGGATCACGTCCAGGGACGTCGCTCGCTTACATGCCACCATAACGTGACACCTATACTGTCGCCTTTCAAGCGGTTTTCGGTGGCCCGTTGGAGCGAAGGATTGAAGGAGCGTAACAAATCTGCATAACAATATGAGGATGTGTAAGGCCGTCGGTAGTCATCAAAAGCTTATGACTGGACGATGGCCCTTTAGCTGGTAAAGTGGCAACCCTATATGTAAAACCGATCACGCATTTTACTCTTATTGTAGAAAATTAACGAATACCAAATGAATCCAAGTCTCTCGTTCCTCATTGATTAATTAAAATACACTTTAATCAATTACGCAATAACGTTTTTATGTTTAGAAAGAATTATTATAAAAGAGTTAATTATTTTATGTCTAAAATATTTTAATGAGATTTATTTGCCGAAATGTTTTACCAATTTTTCATATTTTGGTACTGGTAATCTATTTTTGGCGGTGGACGGATAATTATGAATCTTATATCGCGTCACTAGAAACGTTGGTAAAAGTTCACTTGTAAAACGTAAACACTCAATGACAATGAAATGTTCTGCGGTATCATTTCACCGAATTTCGCCGAAAAATTTGAGCTTATTTTGTTCTGATACACTCTAGCGTTCCACTCGGCTGATTGTACTTTCCATCTCGATCGCATTTGATTACTAATCGAATTCCCAGTTTGGGTCATCGGTAATTTAATAGAACGATCTAATTTTTTATGTTTGGTCAATAACCATGTATTGTCACAATAACAACAACCTTCACGCCAGCTCCCTGATGGGAGGAGAAAACCGAATGCCACGATTCCATCATTCTTGTCTTGTTCTTGTTTTCATGGTATATACATGTAAATAAATAACATTTACACGAAAAAAAGACGGAAAGTGATGAAATTGATATAGTAAATAAAGCTATTTTCAAAGATGTTTCTAAGTTTCTATAAACATAATCGTTTATCGCAATAGATACAATACACAGGGCTCACAATTACAAAACAACTAAACATATAAACATATTTGGTTTAAATTAAAAAGGATACTAAAATCAATTTATATGATTTTATAATTTGGCTATATATCCCTTTTATCTTTTAATATGTATGAAAAACATATTTGTAGTTTTTGTAGGTTAACATTTTTTTGTAGCTATTTTAGCCACAGAATTTAACCAGAAAATTCTAATGTTAAAAGATCCTGTTTATCGAAGCATACAATTTTATTCCTATTTCTCAAATGATATTTAACTAAACATTACTTACAATTTTATATTGTATGTCTCCTACAACATTCTTTAACACCTTTCTTAAAAATAAATCTGTTTGTCTATGTAGATTATTTACATCACGATGATTTGTAAGCCACATGTAAGTCACTATATCCACTGGTTATGTATTAGATTGTAATATGTTGATAATTGCATGTAAACTGAAATGTCACGGTCAACGAGCTAACGGCACTTTGATGTAGAATATAGGACACTCGATGCGATTCCATGCCGGACATCTTCACCATTCGTTTCGGGGTTCCTAAATCGAAACTAGGACTGGGCAATAATTTATTTAATTGATCAATTTTATAAATTCACTTCTAAAATATTAAATGAACACCCACATATAATTTGATAACCAGTATGTTCTTATATGTAAGCAAGTCGCCGTTAAAGGCAAAGCCTTTTATTGTAATGAAAAAACATTCTTTTATACATTTGACAGAAAAATCCACAGGAATAGATTAATTAAATGGTTATTATTAACACATGTATGTCGTAAATTGCAAGACTATCCCCTAAATGAATGTAGGTTTACAAATATTTAGGACTAGATGAAGTTGAAGTTAAGCTGTCCTAAGCGGGATTATAATCACAACATGCTATAATATAATCCTTTAGTGCTGTGTGTCTATAAAACTCCTGTACTCCCATTTCTTTTGTCTGTTGAGTGTTGACGGAAATAACGACTTGTCACAGCGGCGTAGTCACTCGTATGTGACACCCACATGACGACAGAATTTATGATACTCACGGAGACGCACATCACGAAGAAATTCAAAAAAGGCACTGCGCCTTTTTTGAGTTTGCGTGAACTTCAAGAACCATTACGGTGCCTAAGCTTTTCCCAAAGGAACCTATTTTAGAAAAATAATTCCCCCGGGAAAAGCTTTACCTTCTGAAAGCATCTTTTCATTTCACTACTAAGATTTCTTAACGAATTTATTAAAATTCCGTTGGCATTTTTGAGTGATTGGTCAACAAACAAGATTTGAAACTTTCACATTTATTATATTAGTGATGATTGTAAATACGTGAAGACGCGATCGGCACATAACCATCAGTCAGTTAGACATATGTACCGTTCATATGGAAAGCACCTATCTATGATTGTCTTTTGGAATCATAGATCTATTTTATTATTAACCAGCAACAATCCACTGGAATCGTATTTATTGTAATAGTCATTATTTGAAGAACAACAGCAACAGCAGAGAGAACCGAGTGTCACACTTTACAAAATATGAAAACTTTTTTCTTTGATGTTTTGTTCGACACATTACTTGTTTGTGTTTCACGATCTATTTAGGGGAATATTTAAAAAACTAAAGTTAATGGCCAACGGAAGACGAATAATACATATAATAATATATAAAATTATTATAATAAATAAAATTTAAGTGTCCGTCTGGGATTTCAAAATTATTAGGATTTTATAAAGCAATATTGCTATTTTAACTATACTAATACATTAACAACCATTAAAATGTACGTCTGCCATTCGGACTGTGCGAGGTGATCTCTGGAACAGGCGGACCGATTTTAGTGGTACTTTCTCTGAAATTTAGTCGAGTAGGTATATAAAAATCGCCTAGGCACTACCTGTACGTAAGTTATATCTTATTTTCAAAATACTCATGGTTTTATAGAATCCAATTACGCGACGTTAGGTCATTTTTCATACTTGAATCTTAGTGATCCCACTACCACTGCCTAAAATCATGAGATTTAATGAGGCTAAACGTCAGCCCCCATATTGAAAACGTCTCCCAATGATAATGCGGCTAATCGTTGGCCCGCCACATATAAAAACGGCCTCGTGCTTGAAAATAGCTTGAAAATACCCTACGGCGATTCCTGCAATACGAATACACATTTAGAAAAAGGAAAGCCAAATATTGAAACGGTTCGATGAATTAGCGTATAAGGTTTAACCGACAGAGCCCACATAAAATGACTGTGAAATCATGACGCACATTTAGCACGCGTTAGTGCCTATGTGTCGGGTCGACTGCTTCAAGATACTTTTCGTCTGGACTATAATGTACAAGCTCTGAAAATACTGCAGCTTCTAAGATTATATCTTATAACACTATAGTGTTCGCATATATATTTATCCTGAATGTGGCGGCTCCTGGATCTAGAGGCCGGCCTTTTGAAGATGCAGAAAACCTCGGAAGACGGGCAGGCAGAGCATAGGTGTTATTTCGATAGAGTTAGCAAAGATCAATATCAGTCTCGCTAACATAGAACGTAGCCGGTCAAACAACCGACGGGATTGGAGCCGAGCACGGTAATGGTTTCGTCCTCGCTCTCATTCTAGAGGCCGCAAACCATTCCACCGGAGATTTCGACAGAATGCCCATCGGTGCATACCGCTATGCGCATGGCAGACCAAGGAAGATGGCAGAGCAACACCAGTACGCGTGCAGTGTAGGAAGACGATGATGCACAGCCTTACGCGGAGGCCTGTGCGATCATCCCCTGTCGTCGCCTCTTAATTACGGACCACAACTCCGCACTGCGATTTCTTGTCGATACGATTTCCGGTAAGCAAAAATGTTTTTAAGTATGGCATATGTTCCATTATTATATTATAAACTGTATGCCGCTAATGGCACAGAGATTACCACATATGGTGTAAAAACAATGGTATTAGATGTTAAATTACGTAGACCATATCAATACAACAAAATCCCAGCGATAAAACAGCCAACATTAGCTGCCGATTTTTTGACACGCAACAAAATTTTTGTCGACATGCACAGACATAGATTAATAGACCAGCTTACCGACTAAAATGCATTAGCATCAATTGCAAATATCAGACAACCTTTCGTACTGTCTATTGTGGAAAATCGGCCTTAGTTTGATATAATAAGCCAATTTACATAACATTACCAAACCAGCGCCATCCAAAGTCCTCCCGTTTACGCACGCGCTCGACCTTTACCACCGGAGCGATACAAGAAAATTAAAGAGGAAATTGGAATAGTGCAAGAAATGGGGATCTGTAGGCCTTCTAAAAGCGTACGGGCGTACATTTCAGCGTTTCATGAATGGTACAGTATTATATAGATTAGATTTTTTATTTAATTATTTAGACGATATTATATGTGCTAGCGAAAACGAAAACTTTCATATGGTATTACTATCAACTTGAGTAAGTGTTGTTTCGGACTGTCGCGTATAGAATTCGTAAGACATGAAGTTAGCGTAGAAGGTATAAAACCACTCCCCGAGAAAATTGGATCGATTATAAATTTTCCTAAGTCAGAGACAATAAGTAAATTAGAAAGATTTTTGGGTATGGTTAACTTTTAACGACCCCATTCTCCGAATATTGCTTCTTATCAGTGTGGGCTCAATTAATATTTGGTTAATACGAAGAAAAATAACAACAAAAATTTTATGGACAATCGTTGCCGAGGAAGCATTCTTAAAATGCAAAACTGGTCTTCAGCAGGCCGCAATTTTATCGCATCCTTCACCTAATGTCCAGCTAGCATTAATGACGGGTGTCTCTAACTTTAGTTGCTTAAGTGTCGCATTACAAGTGAGAGCTAGGCGTTCTGAGAAGCATTTAGGACACGTCTCAAAGAAGTTGACAACAACTGAACAGAGATATTCTACTTATGATAGAGACTTACTAGGCATTTATAAGTCTATTAAATACTTATGTAAGTTATTTGGTGGTCAACCTCTAACTGTGTATACGTACCATAAAGCTTTATGACATGCTTTTTCAAAATTAGGTAATAATCATAAAGAAACACCGCGTAGGATACGACATCTTCCTGTTATGAGCGAATTTACAGTTGACATTGGACATATATAAGGAAAACAATATTGTCGCAGATATATTATCGCGACAAAAAATTTAAACAACTATGTGCCCGACTGTACTTTACTGGAAGAAATCGCTCACGCGCAAACGGTTGACGAATATGTTTCTAATGTGTCCCAATGCTCAAACAACAGCTCTAATATTAAACTAAAGAAAACAATGTTACCAATCTCCAATAAACCAATTTATTGCGAAATTTCAAATTATATTATTAGACCCTATTTTCCCGAAAAATATAGGAAAATTGCCTTCAATTGTATATATAGTTTAAGACATCCAGGCATTAGAACTACCGGATAATTGGTGGCACAGCGGTATTTCCAGCTTGGTATAAACGCTGACGTAAGGCGATGGACTAAGGCAATTTGCATTGCCAAAAACCTAAGATTAGCCATCACGTTTCGGATTCGGGTAAATTTCCCACGGCTACGCATTTAAAACATATCCATGTAAGCACCAACATATCCGCAGGGGTATAGATATTTAGTCATGATTACAGATAGGTTTTCCTGTTTTCGCCAAACTCTTCCCGCACAGGAAATAACGGCTGACATGGTAGCTAAGTGTCTTTACGAAGGGTGGATTGTGAGAAATAGTTGTCTAAGCCGGATTATTGCTGATCAAGGACGTCAGTTCGAACTAAAGTTGCAATAATAGTGTTCCTAAAGGCTATCATAGCTCTAATAATGTGCAGGAATTGACAAAAGTAGTAAAGTAGTAGGTAATCTTCTACTTTTGATTTCTTCTTACTTTTTGGTGAGATTTCTTTTACAATTAGGAATACATTTAATTTATTTTTTACAATTCGTCACGTATGACGATAAGTTTCTAGAATTTATTTCGCACCTTGCATGATACTTCTATTACAGTAATTTGATCTCTCCTGTCTGCATATCATTATATCAACATGTTATTAAGGAGAACTGAAGGTACTTGATATAAAAGAAGAGTAATAACGGAATATGAATAAATTTCATGATCAAACGGAAATGTTTCGCTCATATAAATTATGGAGATTTTGCACTTTCCTTTCATAAGTTACGTTATAATATAATAGGATTTGTTGTCGTATAATCTAATAATAGTAATTGTGATTATAATAGTATAGACTACATGTTTTGTTTAATTTTTTTATTGATTTTATGTTATTGTATTTGTAGTAGTATTTTTACTTTAACAGTACTGACTTTCATACAAAATTTCTGTAAGTACATGCTTTGTTGTATTTATGTTGACATGACATAAATTGTTTATGGCTATTTTATATCATTGGTTTTAAAATTTTGAGTATCCATGCTAAAACGCATTGTGAAATAATTCTAATATCTTAGTGTAATTTCTCAACTTTAGAAAACAAACTTGTATTAATTTTTGTAACTATAAGTTAACTGCTGTATTTTCTGATTCATTTTAACCTTGAAAGTCACCACTGTAGATCGTTCAGTAATAATTTTATCGTATGGGAAATTATCAAAACAAGGACAATAGCTCAGGTCAACTCTGGCATATCTACGGACCTGAAGCAGAAAATGAGTACTATGAGCATGGTGTTAATAATACTAGTTGTTATCTTCGTGGGCGCGGTGATATATGGCATTGGACTACAATGCCACCGCCGAAACCGAAGTTGGCTCCGGAAGGAGATATTTGCCGCAAACGTGAACCAACCCGTGGTGCGCCCGCAGACTGTGCGGCAACAACCCGCGGCGGCTGCATCGGCGAATGCGCAGGCGACACAACTTTACATTTTGTCGTTTTAAGAAACAGATATACATTTTTTTTTAATCATTGAATATGCAAAATAAACTTATTTCTTTTTAATTGTATATTTGGAAATAAAAATATAATTAAATGTTTCAATTAGGTGGTTATTTTATTTTGTAACACTTTTAGTGTATAAGATATGTGTACTATAAGTTTTGTATTAACTGTATTTAATATAAGTTCTTTTTAAAACTATTATATTTATTTTAGAATTTCTTCATTATTATCTCTATTTTACTATGAAATTTTGTTTTTCTTTTGTTAAGAGGGACACAGTTTCTATGTATTTAGTGTCGGCACAACGTAGACAGTTTTTTACCTGCATTCAGAAATCTAGAGAGTCGACTGAAAACCGCGGTACTGTAAAAACGCGTACTAATTAATATTCACGTTTGAGTAATAACTATATAACCAACGTTTTGTGATCTTTACATATATTGATTGTATCGGGGCCTAAGACTTTTATTTAGCATCGGTCAGAGTCACATTTATATATGGACTATAGATCCCGAAAGTTAGTATCCAATAATACCCCTGTAAGACCACCTAAACAAACCAAAATAAAAACGACAACAACGGGATCACTTAACGGCGGTTTTGTGACAGCTGGAGCCTCCTCCTCCGCCGTTGGGATGCCTGTTGGGATACCATCCAGCGATAGCATCATGTCTTACAAAAAGTATCAATTATAATTTAACGTAGTATTTGTCGTATGTTATTCACATCACTAGTCTTCACACTGCTACCAGCAAAAAAATATCGCAAGAAAATCATCCTTTTTAAACTGGAGATTATAAACACGGACAACATCATTTCATCAACGTTGTGTTGTCGGGTAAAATAAGCATGAAAGCAAATGGAATTTTGCTGGGATATATCTCTGCCAAATACTGTCACATGCTGTTCAGTAGTAAAAGTTACAAACATACATACGATTATATATTTTTGCTAGGAATTATACGAGGTAGGCGAGCACTTATGAGATAGGGGAAATCGGGCGTAGGACATTTCGCCTGGGAAAGGAGACGAAGGTGAAAGGTCCTGCGCCAGATTTCTCTTTAGTGTGGGAAAAGAGAGTGTATCCGAGCATCGATCTCTTGCCTCTAATTTGATCATTTTGCTAATATTGCGATGATTTACAAGACTGTATTCTTGAATATCTTGTAAGATTACACATTGGAAACACTCGTACAGACACTAGTACCTGTGTTGAACTTGAAAGGCAAAGGTCTATTTCCACATTTGGATGCGGTATATTTTGCCATCATCATTGTCAATATCAGCCCCTATCGGTCCGCTGCTGGACATGGGCTAGTTTCAATGAACGCCAAGACGACCGATCCCCTGCTACACACAACCACCGGAACGGCTACTGCACGGAGATCGTCTTCCCACCTGGTGAACGGCCGACCAACACTTCGTTTTCGTAAACGCGGCCTCCACTCCTGACCCATGCTGGCCCATCTCCCGTTTGTTATGTCTGCATATATTTAAAATGAAAATATACAAGTGTGCCTTAGACCACACGAGCGAAGTTAAACTTATTTAGTTATACTAAATTTAACTGGCTATGAGAGAAAGAAGAAGTGTATTCGCACGTCTGTCTTGTGCCCCAACAGTACTTATAAGAAATGTTGCTCTCTCTTTCTATCTTCACGTAATAACTTTCCCCCATTGGACTTGCTTCCGTAGAGCCCTCATCGCGCATTCCCCAGCTTACAACCAAGTGGCGCTCCACTTGGACGCTTACTTAAAGAAGTTTTCACTCAGAAAAAAATATATCTTGAAGTCACTTCCGTCAATTTAGTTCCATATTGCCTGGGTTTTTCATATAATAATTGTATATAAAATTTATCTTTGCAGTTCTCAATGTGGCCGCAGGTAAAGCTCCTATGCAGATCTCAACAGACGAAGGAGGCGTACCCCAGAAGGCGCTGGACGGTAGCACCGCTTCCGCTTTCAATACGGAAACGTGTACGCTGACAAAATCTGAACGAGTACCTTGGTGGTACGTCAACCTCCTGGAGCCGTACATGGTGCAATTAGTGCGATTGGACTTCGGCAAGCCTTGTTGTGGTGAGTATGGTATTCCTCATCTGCAAGTAGGATCAATGTACCCACTCATTGAAGTGTAATTTCTGTCTACTGCGTTACAGGCCATCCATAAATTACGTCACACGAATTTTAGGATTTCACCGTTACATTTCCCTATGTCACAGTTTTGAAACCATAACACATATACAAAAGTCATACCCAATTTGCAGGGGACATAACGAGATATGTAATTTATGGATGGCCTCTTATGTGAGGTGGTGGTAAAAACTGCGCCATCTCATCGTTCGTCTATATGAGCCGATAGAGAACAAAAAGGAAATATATTAATTATAATTTATTTGTACCATCTATTTGCTACGCGAAGGTATTTCAAGAGCATAAGTAGGTTGTTCACGTGCGTCCCGAATTCTGATGTTAAATTCTTGTCGAGTGTTTTGTTTTATAATAACACGAACGATATTTTATTTTTATTAATTATTTTATAACTTATAAATAATGTAAATTTATTCGTTATTAGTTATATATAAAATTACTTAATATTATTACTTTAAAATCCTTTGTGTGATGTCTAAAATTCAAATGTTTTAATACGATTTACATATAATACAAGTCTACATTGGGTTTTAATTATTATAATTTAATAACCATATGGGTTATAAAGTGAATAAACTTTGATAAGACAGACCTATGAGATGAGCCAAATATCCAACGGAGCGTACGCTTGGGTGCTAACGTAATAACTAAGCCTCCTGCACACATTTATCAAGTAAACATTTACATGCCTAAACACCTAAGTAAAAACTTAAACTTTTCCCATACAGGTCGTCTGGGAAAAGGAACATAACTTATATTGAACAAGAATAAACTAAAAACAAAAATTTTATATCACAAAAATTTTATTGCGCAAATAAATAAGAGGAACGTAACTAAATTCATTACAATTTTTATACGGTTTTGTACCGCTCAAATGTAAATGTCGGACGCAATCCTGCACTTTTACACGAAGTATGGTCACAAACTACTTTAGATAACGTACAAAGATGAAGGAACTTTGTCTAAAAAAATACACGCACGATACACAAAAAGCTCAGGTTAATCTAGGAAATAAAATAAAACATACAATTCTACTCTATGTTAATTATTATATAATAATTTAAATTTTGATATATTATTTATAAAATAAGTATGTTCCTGTAATTTTTATTATGAATAATTTAAACGAGATCTTAGAGCGTGTAATAAAGTTTTAACGATAAGCGTTATACTCGGCCAAATATAAATTTTAAAATATATAACTGTTCCAGTGTACACAGTTATCAAATGGAAATGCGCTGAGGCGTCACAGCTTTCTACAACAAATTCAATCTAAACTTAGAACCTTAGCGATTCCTACCATTGTAATAACATTGAATTATGCAAAGTTTGCGGACAGGCATCAGTGAGTGCTAATGATAACCTTCTAGTGAAAGTTTAAAGACTTTTAGAGGAATACAAGACGTAACGAAAGTGGCTCCATGGGAATGTCGCGAAGCCTTCGGAGCCTCCTCATTGTGTCGAGTCGTGATTGTTGTGAGATTCTTTTATATTGCGCCCGTAAATCATAACTTATTGTTCACTGAGAGCATTAGTCTGCTCGCTGCGCGGATGTCGACTCCTATAACTTTAGAATGGTGCATGTGTCATAGCCGGGCATGTGTCATAGCCGGGCATGTGTCACAGTCAACGAGCAGCGACCTGCAGTTCCTCCCGCGTAACATGGTATAATTTCATATTATAAACTTCTACCCCCTATTTCAGCTCCTTAGGGATTGAATTTCTAAAAATCCTTCATAGGGGTCACTTACATCTTGACAGGATGTTCCGAGCTGCCAGTTACCTTATTTTCGGCTGTACATTGTCTGTCGTGCAGGCAAACAGTCACTCAGTAGAGAAGGAGTTCATATATAAGTGTAGATTTTATGGGTTGAGCATGATACTACTTCACTATTCCAAAAGGGAAGAAAAGATTACTTATAACACAATAATGGATTAATATCGATTGATTAATTTTAGAAAATCTTCTTTTTCATATTAGATATATGTTTATAATGAAATTAAATTTTCATCTTATTTTTCAGGTGCCAATAAGCCAGCAGTAGTAGTGGTGCGTGTGGGTAATAACCGACCTGATCTGGGTACAAATCCAATCTGCAATCGATTCACGGGCTTTATAGAAGAGGGCCAGCCGCTGTTCCTTCCCTGTAATCCTCCAATGCCGGGTGCTTTTGTGAGCATTCACCTGGAAGCGTCTGCGCCCAGTCAATTGTCCATATGTGAGGCTTTCGTGTATACGGATCAGGCTCTACCGATAGAGAGATGTCCTCAGTTTCGCGATCAACCTCCAGGCAGTACGGCGACATATAATGGAAAATGTTATATATTCTACGACCGGCAGCCGGCGAATTTCAGAGATTCCCTTGCAATATGTCGGTCGAGAGGAGGGACGTTAGTTGATGAGAGCAATCCGGCCCTACAAGGCTTTATCAGCTGGGAGTTGTGGAGACGGCACAGGTGAGTCGATATATTCCAATACGCTGGCGTTTCTCGTTATTAACGGTCTGCTATATCCTAAAATATGCATAGAATTGACGATTTATAGTTTTATTCAGTGTTTTACGAGTGTGTATTGTGTAATAACTAATATATATGAAACATTGTTATTATTTCTATTTAGTATTGTGTAATAACTAATATATATGAAACATTATTATTATTTCTATTTAGTAATTAGAAATGGCGACGAGTTAATCATCTAAAACGAAAGCACTGTGTGTCGCAAAGCTAATGCTTTATTTTGAAAAAAATGTATACCGTCATCATTTTGTTAGAAGGGTATCGTTTCTTTGAAAGGGACAGTACCTACACTATTTTAAGGACTCACTTTAAGAAGCAGTAGAGTTGATACTCATTTTAAGAAGACGTAGGGTTAGGTACTTAGATTGAACGTCCTTAAAAGAGTGTAGGTTTACCCCTCTCACAATTTTTTTCTCATCCGACGAAATTAAAGGCAAAAGTGAAGTCGGCTTCCTTTGGTCAAGTTTCCAATGTTTATCGGAGAGCGAAAATAACGTGTAACATATGTACTGCTGATGTGAATTTAATGTCCGTCGAATAGGCAAGATCTTATATAGGAATTGAGTAACGTCTCATGATGGTCCTATAAAAGACGTTGGCACATAATAAGAGTTACTTATATGTGCCAACGTCTTTTACAAAACCATCATGAGACGTTACTCAATCTGAATATTTTGAAAGGGCACATGTGTTCGCAGCGACTATCAATCTGTTACTCTTAGGGCCCAGTTCCATAGCACACTATGATAGTGACAAATAGGTAGTCGTTATTTAACTATCAAACAAATGCTGAAGCAATATGAATATTCATAACTTCCAAACTGAGACTAACCGGGACTTTAATGGGAACGTGCGATGTTTGATTTTTATAGCCAATTGTCATCCTAATTAATGTCGTAATTAATATCATCAGTATAGTCGATCATTTTCGTCGTATGGTAGGCTTAGCTTTAATACGGAGAATGTATACTAATATAGGTAATGCGACAGTCTGTCTGTCAGTCCGTCCGTCTGTTACGCTTTCGAGCCCGAACGGCTCTATAGATATTGATGAATTTTGGTATAATATACATACCAAATTTCATGAACCTAGATTTTTTAAAATAGAATAGCGGGGCAAAGGAGAAATCGGAGCCCTTTAACGACTAACGGCGCCCATGAACATCCACATAATTATTATGCCGATGCGTTGCCCTCCTTGCGATGCGATCGCTCCAATAGTAGTCCTATTATATCCTCACAAACCTTACGAAACGCGACACCGAAGACGTGACATTACGGCGGTATTATGTGAGCGAGAGGTACCTCCCGGATCGTGCCGGCCCAATTCCGTTGCATAGGAGAATGTAGTGTCATGCTCTTTGCATGGCACTACCTCTTAATCCTAGTTTAAACCTAGCTTAAACATAGACTACTTTTATACATAAATCTACCTAGTAAGGACTATATAAGGGTGAAAATAAAAATCATATCTTCAGCAAAAGCACCTGTTCAGCACTAAGTAGCGAATAAACAGTCAGTAATCTCTATTGTATACCGCCACTGTTCCAAGTAGAACGCAATAGCGCACTGTTAACATTTACTCATGACAAAGACAGTTGCAGTGAAATATTACGGACAGTTATGTGTTCACTGTAGCTGTAGACGGTAAACATATTTCGTTTCGAAACCTACAAATCATTGAACAAGTAGCATGTAGATCAAATAATATCACGGTACAGTTATTTCGTAAAGCAACACACATATTCCTATTACTTGAATAGTCTATTAAAGATCCGCTACGCGTAATAGACCGGTAAGATTGAAGTCAATTTCTGGTGTCGTCTTTTACTTTGGATATCCGATACACACGGCCCGTTACTGAGATACAGCCGTTCTTGTCTCCTCAGACGAATCAGGGCCGTGTGAAAAACACTTCACGATTTGTTGACCTTGTACTTTGTTTATCTGATTTTAATGTTTATTCCTATGAGCCCGCATTGTAAACAATTTGACCCGGAACGGCCGGGGTGGCCTGCCCGTCCCCTGGCTCATGTGAAACAGCACAATTAACACATATCGTGGGGAAATATATCAGAAAGAGATCATTGTGTTTATAACTTATAATCTCCTCGGCTACACTTCCGCAACTGTTATATGTCAGTAGAGCTCAAAAGACGTTTTCCCTCTAATAGAATAATAAAAATTATTGTTAGAATCGACAGTTGTTGAAACAATTATTAGACTCTTAACTCCTGTAGTTTGAAGTTTAGGTAATGATTTTTATAAATTGATTCTTCGTCTTCTACTTTATAGTTTCTTTTAGGTTTTGTGGCGTAATTGAGTTAACAGATACTTGCTAGTAGTAATGAACACACTTTCAGTTTTCGTTATGATCATTTTAACTGACAAAATAATTCTGTTATGTAAAATTTGCTTTCGTAAGCACATACTTGAATATACGAGTAGAGCCATGTTATTGTAGTGAGTGTATTAAGTTGTATAATTAATATAATGATATAATTCTATTAATTCAACGCCATGTTGATTAGCAATAACTCATTACCACTCTGAATACGACTCAATGACGTAGATCGTAGGAAGAATGGATACTGTTATGTAAACAAATGAAATTAATGCAAATTGTAATGAAAATGTTAAAAATACAATTTAATACGAGTGAAAGCAATGAGGTAATCTATTTTAGAGCAACGTTAACTATATAAATTAATAATTTATATATGCTTCTTGATAGAAGTCTCGCAAACATTAGTAAATAATTATTTAATTATTTTTAATATAGTTCAAAAATATGAAACAATTTCCTCATCAACTATCAAGTTTCAAAAACCCGAACTGTACAATTATATTCCTACAAAATTTTTAAGTTGCGATTCAAACCCGGGGGAATGAATCGCAACTATTTATATATTATATAATTATATATATCGAATTAAAATTAAGAAATTAGGGTAGATCCAAAACAATAAAAATTGACAAGAAGTGAGAACCTAGTACAGATAAAGA
>JAFELO010000400.1:287625-301673 GCA_017140195.1 Eumaeus atala | reverse complement strand
AATATTTGGGTAATCTTAATATTACTGATGAACATCTAGTTTCCTCGTCATCATCATTATCAGCCCTTATCGGTCCACTGCTGAACATAGGCCTCTCGCAATTGACGCCAAGACGACCGATCTCCTGCTACTCGCATCCATCCCAGACCAGCTACTGTACGAAGATCGTAGTAGATTATTTCATACAAATCTAGCTGTACCCGGTGCGCGTTGACACGGCAACAACTAAAATAAATTTAATATAAATAATTTCGAAGAAAATCAAAAAATTATACAAACCGTTATATACTTATATTATACCGTTGAAAAATACATTTATAGTCTGGCCATAAATACTGTTATATTTGAATTAAAAAGTTGTTACATTTGAATTTGGAATCTGTCATTTTATATGATTGTTCATTGTGTTTTCGCATTTGGCGCCAATACCTGTTACAATATTTTGCGATATTAAAATGGAGTGGGGTGGTATAGAGAACAGAATCGCTGTGAATGCATTACACAATTTTACAAACTCTCCATACGCTTGTTATTAGTCAGATGTTTGTGTACCGGGGCTATTATTAGGTACAATGAGACTTCCTCTATTTGTGAAATCCTGTCCGAAAGTAGAAAGTACAACATTTTTTCTCGGGAAAAAGAAGATAACACCTAGAACCATGTCGCATATTTTAAGAGATAGGACTTGCAGCCTACAAGGGACGCATTGGTCATTTCTTAACTGATAAATTAAGTATTTAATAGGGTGGTAAAATTGAAACAACTACTGAAGTGGTACGTAAAGGAAGGTCACAGAAAAAAAATCCTTACGATAATGAGGAAATTTTTGCAATTGAGCAACATTTGAACAATCAAAATGAACGAATTTATGTTCAAAGCTCTAAGGAAGCTTCCCAATTAGTCGAACAGTGCAACGTGGGCTTTATCTGACTTCAGCGACTTGGTGGGATACCAAGATACTATTTATTCTTGAGTAGGTAGCTAAGCCCCTCAATAAAATCATATTCAATAACCAAGTATGGTCCTTCCAACAAGACCCGGGAGCAGTTTATAAAGTTCGATCCTCTCTATCTTGTTTGAAATGAACATCCCGGACTTGATCAGAGCTGGATACTACCCTTCATATAGTCGGGACCTTAGTCCACTGGATTATAGTTTATGATCAGTTTAGAGAGTGCAGCTTGCTCTAAGCGCCATGATAATTTGGAGTCCCTAAAACAATCTATACGAATGGCTGTGAAGAAATTCACCATGGAATGCGTTCGTGGGTCTACTGATAACTGGTCTCAACGTTTAGAGGACTGCATTGCAACCAATGGAGGCAGACCACTTGCGAATGAGCTTTTATGTGTTTAATTGTCTTATATTTGTGTATTAAACTAGCACACTGTAAAAGTAATAAATGTTATTTACATTAAAAAAAATTTTTTTCTTTGGCAATACGAATTATATACTATAATTTTACTATATTTATGGCAAGACTAGGTATATACCAATTTTCATAATAATCGGTACAGTACTTTTCGAGCTGATCGGTGACATACAGACAAACATTAATTTTCATATTTATAGTAGCTCGTCGTTATGTAACCCCGAGGGTTACAGCTTGAGCAGTTGAGCTACTATAAATGTTCTCTAACTAATGATGATGATGGAACAAGCCTACAATACAATAACAATTGCATCAGGTGATGATGGGCAAGTTTTGAATTTTGATGCATTGTGACAACGTATGAAATTTGAATGTTTCAACACTCCAGTTACTTAGAATTGCTTTGTGAAATGTTTTGCGAATTACTTTTGCTACGCTGTCTTGAGATGTTGTTGTTTTGCCCTTTTGTTATTGTAGATTATAAAATATGAACAATATCACAATTATTTGTTTAATTTTATCTGTTTATTACATTGCCTACCGTATTAGGGAGTTGGCGCTATGTATTATTTGAAAAGCTATACTCGCTCACTTCCTTTTATTTAGTTCCCAACTGTCGTAAAGGCCCGCAAAAACATTTTGCTGGCTTCAATGAACTACAGTATATTCAATCGGAGTTTGCTGGTAACAGATTTCCATGAGCACTTCTTTATCTGGTAAAGTGCTTCAGAGAGATGTATCAGTTACAGCCATCAGTTGCCGCTTAGACAGCGGGTTGAGGGGCAGCGGTTATGGTTCCGTGTAAATAACTCCCAAACTAATTATGTGTTTATTTTACCTCTTAGTATTTCTCATATATGTAATAAATATGTCGGTATATAATATTTATATGGTGCAAACGTTCAACAGAAGTGACAGCAGTAGCCAATACTGGATGGGCGCGGTCCGCGACCCACAGGATTCCACTAACTGGAAGTGGGTGAACGGAAACGACGTGACTGTGTCCTTCTGGAACGCCCCTGGAGGGAGCAACAACTGTGCGAGGTTCGATGGCAGCAAGGGTTGGCTTTGGGCTGACACCGACTGTCAATCCAGGCTCAACTACATATGCCAACACCGTAAGTCGTCATTCTTATTTGCCACGCGATTGGACCGATGCGAAAATCATATACATTAATAGAGATAAATTGCGAATGTATAAAGTACTATGTGTGATGCGTCAGTTTATGTTATGCTCAGACGTAAATAAGTCATGAATCTTTGCAGAGCCCAAGACGTGTGGACGACCCGAACAGCCTCCTAATTCTACGATGACTACAGATAGCTTCGAAGTGGGCGCCACAGTTGAGTACTCGTGTGACGAGGGACATCTCCTCGTCGGTCCTACAGTGAGGACGTGCCTCGACACCGGCTTCTACGATGAGTTTCCGCCTGTGTGCAAACGTAAGTTTCACAGGATACTAGCTGAGCCTGCCACGTAGTACTGCGGTTGTTATAATAGTTTTATTTTTATGAATCGAAATGAAATGTACCTGATATATATTTAAGTTGAACAAAGTATATCTGTGTAAATTTCATTAAAACCGGTCCAAAATATCCGGAGAACACCCCGGCCAAACATCGTGACAGATTTTAAGGAACTAATCCGCTTACCTAATGTCACATGCCGGTGTTCCATGGTGTAACATTGACGGCGGTGGCGGTGTTTCGTGATGTAATTGCGCCATCTAGCCAAAACTTAGTAACGACTCGTGTCACCCGTGTGCATGCGGTATCTAACCATTCATTATTAGTTTATTTTCTGGACTTCAATTCTGCGTGTGACCTGCTCACACATTGTTGTGCCACAGGTATCGAGTGCGGGTACCCGGCGGACATCGCCCACGGCGGCTACGAGCTGCTCAACGGCTCCGTGTCGTACCTGTCGCACGTGCAGTACGTGTGCGAGGCCGGCTACGAGATGGTGGGGCGCTCGCGGCTCGTGTGCGACATCGACGAGCGGTGGAACGGTCCGCCGCCGCGGTGCGACGGTACGAACACACCACCTTACCTGTGGCGTAGTTGGCCGCTGACGACCCCACGGCCTCACGTACTCACACAACTAGCTTCCAAGACCGCCATCTTCGGACGAAATGACGGAAAAAAAATTTAATCTAGAAGACCCTGCTAACGTCTGCTAGGGTCGACGGCTGAACTTCCTGCCCAGTCACTTTCACTCACAAATATGCCGCAATAGGAGATCACGGCAATGGCGACTGTGCTGGGGCCTGGTACTCTTCCGCGCTCCCTCCTACTTCTCATATTTTTTGTCTAAAACAACATCAAGGGACATTTGAAGACGATCGCAGATACTACGATCGTAAACAATAAACATCTGATACCCGGTCATCGTGTTAACACGAATTATAAAACATATTTTAGACAATTAACTAATTTTATCTATTCAGTTTTTAAAATTCACATTAGGATAAAGGAATTAAATGTAATGCACCAATACCATCATCGCCCGCCGGCATCTGCACGGGATCGTCTTCCTGCCTGTCACCCTCGCACCTTCATGGTCCAGACTCCAGTGTGTCCAGTGTTCCAGTGGTTGAGGTCTATGTCCAGCAGGACATAGACCTCAACCACTGGAGGCCAAGACAATTAATCTTCTGACATTTTGACGACTACTTACACCCATGAACACCCACATTGTTGCCCTTATTTCCTCCTCCCCACCAATGGGCCACCGGAAACTCACCAACAGTACAAAACTCTACAGAATAGCTGTAACTTTACAGCGGTATCATGTGAGTGAGTCTTCCTTCCCCTGTCTTCCCGGCCCACATCCACCGCAAAGCAGGAGAATCTGATGGAGGGCCTACCGACACTGCCTTCCTAAACGCGACCTCCGATCAATTTCGGCGAGCTTGTTTTAGCATAATATCAGATACTTTAGTTCTCTGCCGTACGAATTTGTAACGATTTCCATTATACAAAGGAACAACCAGTTTAGTGCACTCAAAATCCCGTTGAACTACGGCCATGTTCTGCTCACGAAGATCACAGGGAGGAGGCTATTATTCGTACCTTTTCACAACAACGGTCCTAATGTATAGTTTTTATTACCATTAAAATAATAAGGAACAGACGATCGTCGCTTCGGTGACTACCGACGCACACAGGTTTGAAGTTACGTTGCCATCCTTTTCTTGCAATGTCCCTCCTGACCTCCCCGGGCGTGCCTGGCAACATTCAGATGCAAACAATAACGATACCACTTGGTGTTATTAATAGTGGTACTGTGCGAGGAGCCGCCGCAGATATCTAACGGGCGCGTGCGCGTCGTGAACAACGCGTCGGTGTACGGCGCGTCCGCGGAGTACACGTGCGCTAAGGGGTTCAAGATACACGGCTCACGGAGGATCACGTGTCTAGCCACCGGCCTGTGGGACAAACCTACACCACATTGCCATCGTAAGTTGATACTTAACGTTTTTGACGTGATAACGCTATGTAAATCGATAAAGCAAGCTGCGTGCACGAAAAAGTATGATGTGATAGTAACGTTCCGAGAGAGCGTAACAAGTCGTCTCTTTCACTTGGCACTCCATCGGAGGATGCGTTCGTAGATTAATTAGAGATCGGCAATCGCGTGAAATTATATCGTTCATTAATAGACTTACAGACCAGTCCTTTTACTAGCACGTTATTGCATCTCTAAATGTGGTCCGTACCACAAACTTGCATTTGCTTAGTTAATTGACAGCAATTAATGGGCACAGCCCACTGTGATGCACGAAATGTATCCCAAAAGTATAATTATTTTTATCGGGAGAAAAAATGTTCTGTTATTCCAGTTTGTGGTTTATATCTGTGCCAAACAAAAAAGTAAAAACCGGCTGCTCGTTTCTTCCCCTATAATACGAAAAAATATGTATCTATTGACTTTAGAAATATTTTTAGCCGAAGAACGCTCCACGACTACCACCACGACAACAACCACTACCGCTGCACCGGCGACTACAAGCAGCCCCGCGCCCACTACCCCACGCCTCGTCATACCCACCAGAAGAACGCACAGACCTCTCTCCTCGCCCACTCCGTTCATCACATCCGAACCAACGCGAAAGCCCAGGCCGAAGTTCACCACCACCGAGAGACCGGCAACGACGAAAACGTATGAAAAACCCCCACCGAGAAAAGTGACCATAGCAGACTCCCAAGACTCTCCGACCAGCCATGTACCACACATCATAGTTGCGAGCCATCCAAGAGAAAATCAGGTATCATATTATAAATACCTTTATGTAGCAGTAGTAATAAGAGGTAGTTTCATGCTGCATTGCAGCCTAAATGGACCATATCCCGGATTGACATTCTCCTATAAAAAGAAGGAAGAAAACGGGGACCCTCCTAAAAACCTACCTATAAATAGGTGGGCAGCTATTTTTAGCACCTACCTTAGACACGAGGTCGCTTTCCAAAATCCGGCCCTCCTTGATTTATCTTTCATTTACGTTTTCAAGAAGGTATGTAATTATCAGTTCCCACAGCATTTAATTGGTAAAAGTCGATCTCAGCACGAAACAAGATGGCCACCGCTGCCGCAGAGACTCGAAGAGATCGAAGCATTGACATGAATCTAATGGACTGCTGAGTACGTAGTCCTCCATTGGTATCATTTGTACAAACATCAACGCTACTATTATTCCGAATAGTAACTAAAATATCACCTAATGCATGACTGCTAACATTCGTACAGTTCATCATTTTCAAAATTTAATTAATGCTTGAAAGTTTGAAGCGTGTGTCATGACGTTCAATTTAGTTCTTTAGTAATGTGGGTGCCGTTGGTATTTTCCAGTCCCACCTCGTATTTTTTATTTTTATTGGCATGGAAGGCCATAAGCACATATGCTTCTGTAGTGGTTTCTTTTTTTAACGGGCGTGGCGCATCACTCCTACTCCTGTGTCGCCAGGATCGACAGGGGCACACATTTTGAACCCATTGATATGAGAGGGAGGGTAACGCATCGGCATAATTATGCTGATGTTCATGGGCGTGTATAGTCGTCGAAAGGCTCGGATTTCTCGTTTGTCCCCCTATACAATAAAAAAAATGTTTCCAATAATAGTTATGACAAAACCTTTTAAATGCTCAGATGTTACCCACGCTGTCCACGAGGTCGCCACGATGCCCCGCCAACACTATGAATATAATCTAACATTATGGTTCTTTCATTATGCCAAAGGCTACACTCCCAAATAGATACACTCCCAAATGTATCAGTGGATTGACGTGAAAAATGATGTTGTTTTAGGTAATCGGCAGTGGTAATAACATAAGAGCGGAGCAAACGCCTCGAGTGAACGTGCCGCTGCCCGTCGACGGCGAACGCCGGGAGACGCTGGGGGCGCGCTTGAACATAGGAGCAGTCGTGGCCTTGGGGGCCTTTGGGGCCTTGGTGTTCATTATTGCCATCATCACTACTATTGTCATATTAGTGAGGAGGTAAGTAATACAAAACCTTCCTTCGCTATGATGGCTGGATATATGCCTGTGATGGTTATTTTATCAATACTAAATATTAGCGCTGCATTTATACATATGCGGTACCTAGTTGAATGAAGTAGGATGCAGGTAGTAGGGGAAAATAACCAGTGTTCAGGTATGAACGGATCGTGATGAATGATAGCCAACTCGTCTACTTTGAATTTTAATATGAAATTAAATTATGATCATAATTTTGTTACATATAAAGTAAATTTTAAGATCACTGTCTGGATCTCACTGTTTTGGACAATGTGGCAGTGAAGTGAAACATTGTAATATCTAGATAGACACAGACGTTGACAAAGTGGCAGTGAAGTGAAACATTGTAATATCTAGATAGACACAGACGTTGACAGCGTCAAGCCCGGGGCTGCAGAGCCGGCCTTACCTATAGTGTAAGGGATGTGAAGCACCCGAGCCGCTGTTAAGGGCGCCAAGACCTCGCATCAAGCATCAAATCTTTTTAATCTATCGTCTTGATAGAGATGCGCTAACTAAAAGAATTGCAAGGGAACAACAGTAACAATTTCCTGAAAGCCTCTAACGAATGGGACTACTCCATCGACCTACTGTACACGAAAGTTACGATTCGTAACATTGAAATGAGAACAAAGGGTTTCTTTGTAACGATATTAACTCCTAAAGCATCCATGAAAATAATATATCTATAAAATACATTATAAATTTTGAATCATGAACAGGTTCTGACTATAATTAATTGAAAAAATAGGGCCATAAGATACTTAAAATAATAAGTAGATTAAGAAGAGAATACAACAAAGGCAATTTATGCAATGTGTCAGCCCCAAGGTCTTAAAGTACCTTAAAATATAAATGCTAAATGAATTAACTCGATCTAAATTTAATCGATAAAATGATATATCAACATAAGTTATTAATTTATAAATTTTATTATGAGGCGCGACCGTCCGTTGGCATAAAACAACCTGCACAGAAGGCCAAAAAATATATATTATTATTGCAACGCTATGTATGTTTGGTTAGTTATTTTAAATATAAATTAAATAATTAAAGTGCGATTTATTTTAATGCGCATACATCTCACAACATCCGAGAAATGGACCATGCTCAGTCAACACTAGAGTCTGACAGACGGTAATGACGGCCAATGGTTCCTACCTATTCCGCAATATGGCGGGGTATGTATTTTATTAGTAGAACTTTTAATTATATTTTAGTATCAGAATAAATAAAAATGAGACAGAACTTACATGTCTTTTAATATTATTTTTATATTTTAAATATTTAGCCGAATACAACCATAACCGAAAATAATAACAAATTGTGAAATGACATAATGGTAACAGCCGATTGGCGCAGTGGTAACGTAGGCGGGCACGTCAAGCGCTTTACCCGTGAAGTCGTGGGTTCGAATTCCGACGTTTACCTAAGTATAATATGTATGTATTTCTATAACAAAAATCTTAAATATATCAATTTCTGAAATTTAAAAAACGTTCCGTTGTCTAGTGTTTGTAACACAAATCCTTATGGTAGGTACTTAGCACAGGGCTAACGTGGTGTCCATGGTTTATTATTATTATGAAACATAACGTCAGCGGTAATCTAACGGTAAACTTTTACTGTTACTAAACTAATTGGGTTGAAAAACTCATGACATGACTCGAAAAATGTAAAATAATGTAAACCTACTTCGATCAAGAGTATATGTGATCGAAAGTTTTAGTTGAATCTAACATGATGTCCCATGTTGAGAGTATCATAACATCAACATTCTTAGCGATTTCTCGCGTACCTTCCCACTTTTTACTTAAACTTTAATAATAAATTGGTTTGACAGTATTGGAACCCTAGATGGAATGAATAAAATTGCAAACGTCTCCTTGATACAATTGTCGGTTTGTGATACTTTTCTAAATGTCAAATACCCCATTATCAGCGGTAATCGCAAAGAACCCAAGGCAGCAGCCCGCGAGCTCCCATCACGCTGGTACACTCTGCTGGCCCTGCCCTTCCCAGACCAACAGGTCGGCAGGCGCGAGTTTGTGCGCGCCCACCGCCACACACACCGCGCTGGACACTTCTCGAACCCATTCTAGACAGTGCGTTTATATTTTAAGGTACTGCACGCGGCCGACACGGTGGCTGACATGTTAAATGTCACAATTTACGTCAACTAAATGATAATGTCTGTGACAGAAACCTATTTCAGTTTGTGGAATTATAAATATAAGGATAAATCATATTAAACGGATATCACAATGTCAAGCATTTTGTTTCTTATAATGTTAAAATTTAAAAAATAGATTTTAAATTGGCAACAACTTTCACCTCATTCAGCCACTGTGTCTCGCACTGCACACGCACAACTACCAGCACCGTAACGGACAAATCAGATAATATGTATTAATTATGCAGCAGCTTTCAGCACGATCAACGCACATCTGCCTTAAAATGTTATGTTCGAATTACTTAGCTTTTCCGATGGGCTGAATGGAATTTGATTATGAAACGGACAATAGTTAAGCCTTCCTTGATGTCGTGTTGCTAATAGGAGACTACATTGTGGGTAAAGAGGTGTACTTACGCATGATTTTTTTTCTAATGATATTTGAAACTGGTGTTATGTTTCTTATGCCTAAATGTTCTAGTCGTAAATGAGCTGGTGACACAAACTGGTGTCACCGGATTACCTGTATGCAATTGTGATTTACTTTTATTAATCTTGGGATTTATTAGACATTAATTTGTGTTGAGATTGAAATTTGAGCTGAGATATAATATAAAGGTGAAGAGAACGCGCAAATCTCAGGAACTACTGGCCCGAATAGCTAAATTATTTTTGTGTTGAATAGTCCATTCATCGAGAAATGATATAGGGTATAATATGACGACACTACGACTAATAGGACCGGAGTGACGCGGGTGATAACGCGGAGTGATGCTAGTTTGAGATATGACCATATTTTGTATGTAGCAGGAAGCACAACAACGGCAAACGGTACCGGCACCACGTGTCCCCTGACTGCAACACCGTGGCGTCGTTGGACTCGTCGTCGTCAGAGTCGCGGAGCGGCCTCAACAGGTACTACAGGCAGGCGTGGGAGGACCTCCACGAGGCCGCGGGGAAGCACGGCCATAGGAGGCACGAGCGAGAGGCTCCCAAGGACGGCTCCGAACTGGTGGTGTCCGACGTGTATCCCGCGCCGCACGCGAGGGACAAACGGAGGCACCACCACCACCACCACCACCGCGAGCCGAGGCAACCCGACTGGCAGCCCTCACACCGTCCCCACCACAATCATAAACCTAGATATTAAACTGTTAATTAATTATTTATATTTAGACTTAAGTGAAAATACCACTGTTTACATAGATATATATCACTTTTTTTGCCTTTGCTTAAATGATGTAATAATCTATGTAATGTAATTAAGTATTAAATATTTTATTCTTTAATTAAAAACAGTAGATTGAATAACATACATTATGAGTAGACACACAAGAATTTAACGCGTAAATTATGTGAAGTTATTATACATTTACTTCCTGAAATAGACATTTTCTGCATAACTATGATTGCCTTGATCTTTTCTTTGTTATCGTTTGCTATTCTACATAGGTATTGTAGATACCACAGTGGTTTTGTACATAAAATAGTTCATAAGATTAGATTGAAGTTAATCATTGTTAAATGTTTTAGTTTTCAGTTACGTTAACTTAAGATTGATATTTTAATTTATGGAAAAAAAATTGATATTCGTTAAAGACTTTTTACCCTAAAGAAATGATAAATTCTTATGAAGGAAGTCAAAACTGGACTTTATAGTTACTGTTACAAATGACCAATCACAGGTTAAAATATTTAACACAATATAGTAGGTATACCGAATGTAAATTAACTCAATTTTATTTGGCAAATTCAAAAACAAGAGTATTTTAATATGTAATATTAAATGTTTTGTGAATATTAAATATTAAAATTCACCTATGCATACACCTACTTGCTACCTAACTAGGTTTTCGTAGGTACCTAATCGGTAGTGGGTGGACGAGCATTTGTAATATTCAGATTTGACTAAATTAGAGAAGCTGGACTTCCATTTGTTAGCATATGTCCGAAAGTAGCTCTTTTAGATTAAGAAAGTAATCAAATTAAACTAGTATTTTATAGAGGCTACTAATTTGTCAATACAATGACAGCAAATATATTTCTGTTTCAATATCTGTAGATCCGTAGATTGATTTGCGCCGACGTACAGACGCAACGGTCGAGCGCGGGAGGTGAAAGTTGGATTCACATTCCAGTGATGTCGACAGATAATGTGATCCTGCAGTATTCGTATGGATATTTGGTAGAATACATTTTTGTTACGCTGGAAACTATATAAATCTTGAATACTTACCTATTTATTTAAAATTAGCAAAACATTTACACCGCAAAATATGTTAGACACAAATAATAATGTACAATTCGTGAGTTTGTTACAATTTCGTATTGAGATAAGGTAAAGTTATAGCCCATTTTGAATCCGTAAAATTGTTTTGAACATTCCTATTGTTTACACTAAAAATTGTTCCATTTATTAAGAGCAGTGAATAATGAAAGCGCAATGAGCGCACGATTGTAGCTATTAAAAACAAACAACTTTTTAAGTTGATGTTCCTAAATTATCATTCCACACGTGGTGTATTTTAACATTCCCACTTGCACATTTAATAATTTACTGTCATAAAAATGCTCAGGTTTTTTTATAGTACGATTTATGTGAAAGTGTATTAGCTATAAGAATAATTTTGATATGAATAATCGAATCGGCGTTTTCGTTTTATTTGTAATAAGCCTCTACGCAAGGTACAAAGTAATCGTAATGTTAATGGTCGTGTTATGTTAAGTACAACTTCATGGCTATTGCACAATCGTGTAAGAAAAATATTTAAGTGCCATCGGAGAGGCATAAGTTATGTTTACAGCACTGTACATATTTTCTTATGAAAGGAATCGCGGGCAGTGTAAATAGGTATTTATATACTCTATTTTGTACTTATCCCTGATTTTTAAGCACTTCTCTGTACATTCTTCCTTGCGGTTCCTTGAGAAAATATTTTACATGTCTTCTTGTTTGGTCTTTACATATGTAAACGAATTAATATATAAAAAATTGTGATAATTGACGTTTTATTTTAATAACCTGACTAATTATTAAAGTAGGATTAAACGGATCAGCGTTCAAGGGATGGTAAGTCATTATAATTAGTTGCAATCCACAAGTCGGTCCACGGACGGTTTCCATAACATTGCTTTTCCCAGCTTCCATATATCCACTTACAAAGCACATGATAGGAATTACAATGCCACGCCAGTGTTTTATATATATATATATATATATGAGGGTCAAACGAACAGTCCTTATCCTCCCCTCCGATGTACCTGCTACACACAGACCGCACGAAAACCGACACCAAAGACTACAGTTGTACAACCGGAGACGTGACACCGAAGTTACGGCGGTAACATGTAAGCACGAATCTCCCCGGTTGAGCCGGCCCAATGCAGCTGTAATGCAGCATGGCATTACCTTACTAAAATGTGTATTAGTGAATTAGGTCTCTCACCTTCAAGGTGTCTGTTGGCAACTAAGGATGATGATGATAGTATTTACATAATGCATTCAACTCTGCAAGCGAAGTATGTTGGCGAGGTCTAACACTTAAGGTCTCTGCGCGACATAGAAGCAGCAGTCTTGATACATCGACATAGTTATCACTGAACGGGTAAAAAAATGTAATAATTACCGATGATACTTAATTGTTACATTACTGAATTTATACTATAACCACAAAGTGCACGTTTGACCTGTGGCCTACTAGTGAGCTGGCATGTCAGTTGAAATTTAGAAATCCTTGTTAGTAAAACACCCGTTTTTACACGACACGTCGCCGCCGCTACATTAACCGCCCAAGATCTATTCTCTTTCTAAGATTATCTCCAGTCCATAGTGCTGCCATCTAGTTTAAAACAGTAATAACAGTTCCTTTACCTATACTAATGGTACAGCTACGCTGTGCGCTGCACCAACGAGGGTCCCGCTTACGAGGCTAAATACTGGGGTTAAAGTAATTGATTGCAATATAACGAAGATAGAAATGTAAAATATAAATCCTTACTAACTGATGGATTACATAAAAGGCCTGTTTGCTACAGAACCCGTGTGCGTAATAATATATTCTTAACGTCATTTTACGAAACTTATAATATCCCAAGAATATAAAATGTGTTTCAAACTACAGGATAATTTTATAGTGTAGATATGTTCCCCTCTAATGGGCCACCAGCTACTCACAATTCGCACGAAATGCGACAGCATAGCTGTCACTACGTCGAAGAGAGGGAGAGGTACTTACCCGATCGCCCAATACGCCTACGATACTGCATGGCACTACCTCTTATAAAGGGATACCATCATTTAAAACATACTTTAGAAATCTATTTGCTACCTTTGGTTAGGTAAATGTTACGGCGATGAATGTAATAAATTAAAACACCAAACGTAATATTATTTTATATTAATCTTTAATATATGCATAAAAAGGAGGTACATGGCTTTTAGTAGAACCTTGCATTGATTTACAAAACTTAGGAAATATAAACACTTTCAAACTAAAAACATGAAGTTTTCACGTAAAGAAAGATATAAAAGTAGTAAAAGAATACAAATAAGTGAGCGCGTATAAGAGAAAATACCAAGTTAACTCATAAACACAATGACAACAAGACTCGTTTCACTGCCGTCCGGTACCGAACTAAGTAAATATTAATATTAAATGGACGTCCAACTAAACTTAATTAAAGTATATGGTCAATCATTTCTTTTAACATAGTGGGAAAAATAGACAGTTATAGTTTTTCATATTAATGTGACTTTTAGTCAAACGATAAATACTAATTATGTATGATAGTTTAGTTTTATTGCTGGTTTTTGATTCGGCAATAAAAGCGAACTAAGAGATAAAATAAAACCTTTCCGCATTTATAATGGATATTAGAGATTTATAATAGAGCTGCCAATCATGTAGTTGAGTAGAAAAATATAACCCTTTTTTTACACAAACTCAACGAACGCAAATATCATAAATATCAATTTAATCAAGGCT
>JAFELO010000400.1:276801-287086 GCA_017140195.1 Eumaeus atala | reverse complement strand
CTAAAAGTGTAACGAGAATTGCGCATGCCTGTATAGGTGTTTTGAAATTCTTATCTGTTCAGCTACTTTTGTTGATGGCTGTGCCAAATCGACGATTCTTAGTCTATAGGCGCAAGAAGCAGTGCGGTTCATGTGCTTCTGCCGAGGCGAACGTGTTGCCAAGGGCGAGACCTTGGCCGAGGCACGTCCACACTAACTGCGCTGTTTGGGGCCACAATTTGTTCGCTGTGTGCGGATGCCGCCTATTGGGATTTAGACATTTCAAAATAGATGCAAAGATTTTTAATCGAATTTGGCTAGAGGATATTGTTCTTACAAAATATTGTGGTGGTGACTATTCACCACAATCGAGTCATGTAACTCTTTATTAATCAAAATTAGTTGAAATGTTTCTTGCAATGAACGTTGTAATGGTGACGTCGTGAATCGTTACAGCTACATATAAAAAAAATGTAAAATATATTTGTTATAATAGAGCCAGCAGTAGTCCATATAATTATAAGCACATAATGCAAGGATTCTACCTAACATCACAACATGTGACAAGCAGAAAGTTATTACAAATCTACTAAGAGCAGCCAAAAAATAGCAAACACCGCCTATTAATTACCAAGAGTTCCTCGTATATTTCAACGGTCGATTGCTCTAGTATAGACAATCATAAAATGCAGGCGGTGCGGTTTGTCGCTCAACGTAACAGAACACAAGCGGGTCGCGAGTTAGAAACCCGCCAAGGGTTTTGTGCCCATCAAATTAACAATACGCACGCCTGTATATTGCCTCATATTTCAAATTTCTCTATTTTGGTATCCATAAACACTCATACACAAACGCTTTATCATGACGTCATCTTGTATATGATTAGTATTTATTTATTAATATTTGAACATGCATTTTAAACATAATTTGAGTATCAGTAGTTCTGTAAAATAGTAAAAAGACCGCAAAAAAACTTATAATGCACACACAAAACTATTAAAACCACAACTTAACGGCCTAACTCATGCACTCGTCTTCACCTACAAACGTGATTCTACTAAAGCATGCAGGAAGCCTACTATAAGTTTAATATGTTTTATATAAACTATGCTTTATTTTTTAGTTAATAAAAATTAATTTCAAAACTTGCTCGTATATAAAATATTTCCATTTTGTGGCCAAATCAACACCTAGGTCAAGCCAAATCCATACATGTTCCAGCGTTATCTTTGCGTATAAAAATATAGTAAATTTATATCTATTACTGTTATGTCTATCAAATAACACAAATTGGACTGGAAGCATCTTTATAAGCATTGTGATACGTTCGAGTGTTTCGAAGTACGTTGTGTAACTACGTACTTTGAAACACTCAACAGTTCACATACTTTATAATATCGTTTCCGGTGTGAATATCGCAAGAAAGAAATGTAAAGCATAAGCAGTCTCACCAGCTTCACGCCGATCTAGACGTGTAGACGTTATTAGTCACAGAAGCTATAACTAAGTGAATATAGAAAAATAACTACAGCGTTTTTTTAGCACATTATTTTCCATCCAGACACCAAATATTACAGGTAACATTTTAGTTCTTTAATATTTTTTGTGACATTGATGAAATTATGTTCATTCTTAAACCCTCAAAATTGTTAATTTTAACCCATTTTATATTTTTAGTACACACTTCTAAAGTTTTAAAGGCGTTATTAATTGTTCGTTAAAGAGGTGGTTCGAAAATAGAATGATGTGTGTTTTTTTCATTTGAGGAATTTAGCGTAAAAATCGTTTCGCTTTTGTTGAGATCAGTCTAATTTTTTTTCTGGGTGCATGGAAAAGGTTCAATAGCCACTGCTCCAGATACATATCATTATGGCGCACCAACCATGCTACTTTGTCCACCCCACGAAACAAGATTCAGTGTGTAGTTAAGTTGATCTTAACACTGGTCTTTAGTATGGTTTAGTGAAAACGCATCTAAAGAATTGTCCAATGAGAATGACACATCAGTAACATGACTATAACATATTAACATTTAACAATACAATATAAATAGTTTATACTCATTTGGCATATCTAGCACACCTTTTAGTACCACTGCAAAGGACTATTGCTGTATTTTGTGACTTGTTTTATCTATCTTTATATATCTAAACTTCTCTATGCCTTCAGAATGAGAAAAAAAATCTACCACTAGTCAAAAGGCAAGTCCAACCACCATCTTGTAAGAGTACTCTTATAATAATATAATTATGTGTATGAGTTGCCATTTTGTTCCCCGCAAAGAACGTCAAGTAAAAATGTCATCAAGCCTTAAACTATTATCTTAAATAACACACTTTTCTTAAGACAATTTCACGTGCGCTCTTTGGTTATTACAATTCTAAAATTTAAAAATGTAACAGTCATATATGAGCTTAAAAACCTCAACATTCTATACCATATATTCGGCTATCATCGGGCTAAACTTACTTAATTACTCGGAGTGTTATTTATTGCTATTGTTTTGCACCATAAAGTTGCAAGAGAAGTGTAGATGGCCTCACTATTGTACATCAGTTGTTGTTAGGTTAAAGCATCAATTTATATACCAAAATAGCTTTAATACTAGCAACTGATTTCTATATTACAAATTTATAACCATCAGACAATTCAAGCCTATACCTAGGCAAGTCAAAGTGACTGACTCTATACTGATAATACCATTCCAATAAGCCACCTTGAACCTTAAATGGTCTATAAATCTATTACATGATTATATTGCAAGAGAGCATAGACACAATGCTGTTAAATGATTATATAATAACAAGTTTTCACACAACATTTTTCACTGTGGCAACAATTGTCTATGCTAATGTTCAATTGAAAGATATACAACAAGTGTCCATTAAACTACATTATTTTTAGTGTTTTCGTATAAAATAAAATAAGCAGTCTATTAAGATACCTTAAAATGTTATCACTGAGAGCGAAGAATAGCATAATGTAAAACCATAAGTGTCAAAAACGAAAGCCAAAATGGCAAAAAAAATTTACCAAGATTGAATATTAAATTTATAATTATTCTATTGATTGATGCTTCGAAAAGTCACAGTAAAAGGACAATTATAAAGTAATTTATAAATGTCAAAATATATTTATATTTATAAAAAAAAATGTCGGGTCTTATAACGAAGTGCCTGCGGCCAAGGAATTTATCTTTCAATGATATTTTTACATATACTGTTTATGTTCAACTTAAATAATAATATTTAAACACATATTGATAATCTTCTTGGTTAATACGAATCCAATAACGATGGAAATGTAATGCAACACATGGGATATGGTGCATCACTCACAAGCCGCTCTATACAGTACTACTAGTATGGATGTTTGTACATGTCGGCGTAATCCAGTGTTAGTCCCCGACGCTGTTGCCAGCTGCACTTCGCCTCCTACGGTTAAATTTTCTTTTAAATCGGTGTTGGCCCAGCACACTTTACCATCGCCGCTTCCTGTGTCCCCATGACTGACCGCGGCCTGAATGTGTAACCCATTGGCACACTCCCTGTGATGTTCTGACTTGACACTAATTGCAGTGTCCCAGTGAAAGTACTTATTGTGTGACACGTGACACAAGATTCAGTCACAGTCTAAACCTATATAGTTAGGACTTGGAGGGTAAGCTGTCAGGTAAGGTAAGCGGTAAGGGTCAACTAAAGGTAAGGGCGAATGCGTGACGAAAACGTTACCAGAACCAGGCGAAAGGAAGACGATATTCATTAGTCAAGATGAAAAGAGAGAGTTACGTATGGTGTGTTACTGCAGGGGCAAGAGAGAGGTACAATTTTCTATTTCGCTCGTAGCCAGTTACATCAATCATCATCATCATAAGCCGGACGACGTTTACCACTGGATATAGGCTAATTCAATTCTTCTGTATTAACTATAAAACAAAGACCCCGATAGTTGTTTTTTTAATACCGTCGCACTTACCTATTCGCCGCCATTAACGCTTGGTGCGCTTCGCGTTGGGCTGACACTTGAACTAGCTCTGCTACGGTGGCTGCCTGTTGCTCCGCTGAAAATCAACGACACATTTTTATATTGTTTATATTTATATGTGAGCGAAGGCGTCGGCGTAACGGTCATATGGATCTGTTAGGCAGAGGTCATCAAACCAAAAAACACCTAAAGTAATTTTCGTCTTCAAATATTTTCATTTTTAATAATTTTTCGTCTGTGATTTGTTTAAGGCAACCATGATGTAGCAGATGAAGCGTTCAATAATTTGCTATCTAGATTAAATAAATTAACGAAATTGTCTGCGCCTACCCCATCAAGGACAAGGCGTGAAGGTGTGTTGTTATTGATATTGTCGGTTAAAATTTGTAAAATGTACAACACAAAGTACTGTAACATAATATTGTATCTAGAGTTTAGAACTATCAAGTGATTTAATGGTGTTATATAAATTGAAATGGACATGATATGATAGACAACGATGCGCACAACTCGCCCAAAATATCTGTGCATCTCTCGTAAACGTGATCCCACCTTCCTATCCCCTTCCCCTCTCTGTGTACATACATCTACGACTATTGAACGCTATGAAGTGATCGACGCTTGGTACTATTTTATTATGAACGGGTTGTAATATGAAGTCTGGTCGCGGAGCAGAAACGATGTATTTCGTTGACCTATTTATTACCTGTCACTCTCACTCCAATATGAGTTTCGCTCGTGTGATATATGGTGCGTTTTGCTAGTGTGATATATGCTATAAATATGTGGCATCGCGCTGGCATAGAGGCGCCCGTGGTACTTCCGAAACATCGACCTACATTGTTACTTTCAATTGAACACGAATCAAAAGACACATCAAACAGTTTTCAGTTGGTAGTAGCTAACGCTTCAAGACCTGCGCCCGACACACGCTTCAGGCCCCCTTGGGTCAGCTGGATGGTGCGTAAATGCATTTTTCCTGCTAGAAGCAATGTCGCTCGTACCGGTCGAGCGATGAAACCTTATATATAGTGACACAGTTATAACACGTATGACTGGCAGAATGACAAACTCACACACCGCTTACGGAAAAACGCCCGGGTTCCGTAAGTTGAGAACTTAGATTTGTAGAGATAAAATAACGCAACTTTAGAGAACTCTAATAATAATAAAAAATCAAGAACACGAATTTTTGCTGATTTGTAGCGCAAGTCAACACCTCCCTTCAGAGGGGGGTAGGAGGCCGTTCTCCTCAGATAAGCCCAAACATTTAACGAGCTCAATTATCCTTATCCACGACACCGTAATTTAATCGGCATCCTGCGCGCGCCGTCCCACTAGTGTGGGAGGGGCACCGCTTCCCCCTATTCGGTCCCAAAAATTGTTACTATAGGGTACGCCCACAATCAACCCGGTACATCTCTTCCCATCTGCGGGAAAAGAGGGGGTCTGTCCCCCTAAACCTGAAGACACAAAAGTCTTCGCTAGGCAGCCGAACTGTTGAAGCTGGACAAGCGCCGCCAACCACTAGTAGGTCCCTCCGAAAAAAGAAAAAAAGGCCTAGAGGCCAGCGTGCGGGAGGCCAGCGCGACACAAATATTTATGTGGGAGCGTAAGGACAAAAATAACAATAAATAGTGCCAATTTGGGTGATTTTGTAAAGTCTGAACTATTTAGTTTATTAGAAAACGGTATGTTAACATAAAACGAGTCTCGCCATGATGCATGATAATTTGGCGAATGTCATTTTTAGCACATGCGTTTGTTTTATTTTTAATGAATAATATTAAAAAAAAAGTTAGCGTACGAAACCTTTTCTCTGCGACCGGAATATGTTGAATGGGTTGTGTTACCAGAGAGTGGGCGCGTGAGTCGCCTCTCGAGGCGGGCGAGGCGGCGGGCGGCGGGCTCGTCGCGCGAGTCGTCCCGCGCCCGCCGCTGCGCCACGAGCCGGGCCCAGCGTGCTTCGAACCACAGCTGCATTGCGTCGCGTTCGTCCGCGTCACCCACACCTCCCCCGCTCGAGACTGGTCGATATGTATGATACAAGCAGTTAGCGGCAGCCATATGCGTCATGACAGGACAAATAAAAGGGTTCAATTGTTTCTTATGGCAGTACTTCTCTACTTTTTTTACGTTACAGATCATTTTGATACGAGCTTCTCGAACTTCAGTGCTAGGTAACGTCCGGTCGCCAAACATAAATAATTATTTATACTGATAACGGTACAGAGATAGACAGCTTATAAAAGGTGTCGTTCTCACTCTCGCATAAATATTATGTATCTCACTCGCACAGTTTATCTCTTGCAAGCGAGGCGCTTTATATTTGAGAAGAAGTAGGACAACAGTTAAGTCAAAATTCTTTATGCTTGTCGAGTGGATTACAACTGTCTACTTAGCGTCACTGGATTTCCATCTGCAATAATTTTGTTTCCATGGAAAGCCTCATATCACGGTATCATTCTTTGCAGCGACCCCTGCATGATTCCCTTAACTATATTTAGTGCCATACACCCTTTTACTTGTTGATGTTCATGTCATTCTATGATTTAACAAATTAAAAACTATTTATTATAAAGCAGTGTTTCGAATAATAACATAACTACAAATATACATACATTATTGTGTTATGGTATTTAATGGCTCAAAACATATATATACTAAAGGTTAAGCACGCACAATCATAAACACCTCCTGTCATAAAAAAATCCATGTTTTAAAATATACAAAAAATGAAATTTCATTCAATTGCATATTAAGCAAATATATCATCACATTGATATAAGAATTTATGTAAACCTTGTTATTAGCCAAAACACTTGCAAATAATGAATTATGAAAACATTACGAGTATAACAAAAAATTATAAGACTTATTTTACGTCGTATGTATAAGCAAATAAATCTGAATGGGACACATAGCTACTGACAGATCTTAGTTGAGAAAACGCGTGATAAATGTTATGTATCAAGTTCTACTTATATTTAGTGTTTAAATACCATATTTAATGGGATAATACCTACTTTGAAATACAGGTGGTAGAGTAATGTCATTATTTTCCCACGAGGCCAGTGTCAAACAATACACAACTAAGTGTGGAAGAAGTTTTTTTTTTTTATCTCTCACCGTTAAGCGGGTTACATGGATGCCAATACGAACTAGGGAACGCTATAAAACATTTATCTGAAAAGTACAATTAGATTGACTGAAACCTATCTGAATTGACTAGTCAATTGTTATGGCACATATAAATAATTGTCACGTGCACATGCACTAGTACTACGTTACGTCTCGTTGTTAGACTGACTTGGCACTCTCGGGGGCGGGCGCGTCACGTCAGGCGGGTAATAGTCCGCCGGCGGCGGCGGCACGGGCGGCGCCTCTTGTAGCGCGCCCGTCGATTTATGTGCGTCGCGCTGCCGCTCCTAATGTTTTTAGCTTAATGTTAATGTTAGACTAGCTATTACAACGTATAGTTATTTGAATTATAGTAATACAAATATGCGTATCAAATAAAAAGTCATATTTGCGTACAAATTATTACCTAACTAAATATATATTACTAAATACATTTGTTTTTTCACCTAATTTATGTAATTATATGGGTTTATAGGCCTTTCACGCATAGAAGTACTAATTGGAGGACAAACTTCAATTTATTATCCGACTGCACCGTGCATAGGAGGATTATGTATTTAGTTGTCTACGTATGATCGGATTTAACAAATACACCCGAACTTACTCCGTCCACGAAGGCTAGATGACTATTATGAACATTCAAAATGGCGCCCTACAACTTAACATAATAAACTGGTGGGCGCCATTTTGAAGTTTCGTGTTTTACTGACGGAGATCAAATACTGATAAGTTACTTTTTGTAACATACGAGAGAATTAGATGAATATGCATAAGCCTCTTTGTCGGGAAACGACAATTTTACTCGTACATTTTTTATAAATATAACTAAAAATATAATACTTGAAATCAAGAAGGCCCTTGTCTTATTTTTTTTAGTTCCGTAATATTTTATACAGCCAAGTTTTGCATATTTTTAATTGATTTTAGTCTATTTTCATACATAAAACACAGCTTTCTTTTTCAGCTCACCTGGCGCGGTCGGGTAATGATAGAACGCATTTGCATATTAATATAAATAATGCTAGTTATAGAAGATATTTGTAATTAAGATAGTGGTAAGTTAAAAGGCGACATGTTGAATGCGTATTTGAATAAGACAAAAAGCTTTCGAGTAGTTGATCTAGCGATATAAACTATTTATAATAGGTTAGTTCCATTGATTAATTAGATAATTATTATGTAAAATTTAACTACATGTGGACATGGTAGATAAAAGCAACGTGCAATGCATGGCATGACAAAAGACATCAGTGTCTTTTATCTATGTTTATGGATTTTAAATTAGATCTCTCTTTGCTAACTTTTACAACTACCATACATATACCATAAAACTATCTTTTCCAATTTTTGTCTGTTATTTAGTAACAATAAAATATCATTACTTTGTCTTCACCATCATTATTAGCCCTTATCGGTCCACTGCTGGACATAGGCCTTTTTTATGAACGTTAAGACGACGGATCTCCTGCTACTCGCATCCCGCCCGGACCGGCTACAGCACTGAGGTCGTCTTCCCACCCGGTGAGCGGTCGAACAAAACTTCGTTTTCACTCCAGAACCTTACTGGCCCACCTGTTATCTGTTCTTCTGAGTATGTGACCAGTGCATTGAAGCAAGTACAAAATAAATATATAATTCTAAAAGTTGTTAGCAGTAAAAGCGCAAATACATCGTTTATGTGCATATTTCTTAGTTAAAATTGTAATGTATACGATTATAAAAACAAGCCCTTGAACAAAAAGAAAAATAAAATAGCCGATTAAAAAACTATACATTCAAGTGCAATAATTGGAGACCAACAAATAAAACATTTTTCAAATTCAATCATCTTACAATCTAACATGCACTTATCATCGAGAACCTTCCAAGCATGCATTTGCAAAGCAATATTTATAAATGCTTGCAATGCTTCTGAAAAATAATGCATAAGGGTAACAACGATTTCTAAATGAAGAGGAAAACAATAAAGACTGCGTTGGCATTGGATCATTTGTATGAAGATTTCTTATACAATACAGTAATGAATGCTTTCTTGCAATTAGGGAACAACCATAATCAAACCAATTCTCGATCAATATAATCTCGAATATCTTTGAAATAGAAGGCGGTAACAACATTGTTATATCGATGATTACTATTACATTCATTATCTATGAGATATGACTTATTAGCAGATTTGTGTTAATTCTCCATAACAACAAACTTGGTGTGTGACTCAAAAAATAAAAGGGTTTCAATAATCATCACGAGAATTATAAAAAATAAAATAGGATATAATTTGGGTTACACCATAGTGGAATAGACACATGCGTACTAAATTTCTACAGCTTGTACACAGCAGTTTACGAGGGTATTGTCTAAATATTTTCTCTCCTGTAATTCAGTTACATCAGTTATATATAGATATGGAAGAATAACTATAACAAAAACATTCAAGATCCAATGTCAATAAAACAATACATAAGCGGTACGCATCGGTGTGACTGAGCGAGACAAGACAACGTACAGTTAGCAGATGGTTGGTGCGAGAGAGATGGGCACAGCATGCGACTCACGAGTTCACGATACTGTATTTGATATGCTTTGCTTACGTGCGTCGTCAGGTCCGGCTCCGAGACACACTGAAAATGCAACTAGTGTTAGTCTACTGAGGGTGTCCAAAAATGTGTTTACTTTTCAAGTGCCAAAACTTTACTGTCCCCAAAAATTTTGTTGCCAATATGGACACCCATAACCAATTAATTTCTAAACCAACTCCATATTAAAATTTTATCTATGTTATCCTCATTTGTTATGTACAATATTCACATTTACATAATATGAAACGCGTGTTTATGATCAAATGTCTGCAATGTGATTATTTTGTGATCAAAGTATATCTAACGCGTTGTATGTATTCATGTGTGCTATGATGACACTCGATTAGATTGACTGTGCGTGTGATGATTAAGAATTAATACATTTAACTTTAATCATATTAAAATTAATTATTCCTGTTGTAAATTGTAAATAATTACCTTTTGTCGGGGTCCGAGACGCCTGTTAAAATAATTCGATATACTCTTCATTATACCTTTTGGCCTTCTTTCCCTGGCTAGTTCTGGGTCTGAGAAAGAAGGTGTAACAGGTAGGGGCATAATAGGAGGTGCTGGCCTTGGTGGGGGTAGAACATATGTAGGAG
>JAFELO010000400.1:256717-276788 GCA_017140195.1 Eumaeus atala | reverse complement strand
GGGCGGCGGCGGTGGTATTAGCAGCACGGGCGGCGGGGGTATCGGCGGCGGAACGTTGCACGAAGGCGACATTCTATTTCGCCGCGTAGATTTTCTATTCCCTCTATTATTACTACCCAATCTTTCCAATACTAATCTTCGCACGACCTCAGTTTGTTCCTCCCTCTCCCGTTTAATTTCCTGCACCTTATCGTTCGTGTCTTGCATCGGTGCGGGGACTATTGGAGATAAAGTTCCCGATCCAACTTTCCGAGGTATAACCCATTCGGGAGAATTTAATTTTCTCGAGTTGGAACGATTAAACGTTTCACTGGCGGATCTGCAGATCGCTGGCGAATACAGTCGCATATTGCTAGTGCCTGATAACATCACTGGATTTGCAAAATTATTATTAAAATTAAAACTATTGTGTGACTTAGATTTTTCCGACGCCAATGGTGGAGATATATCCTCTACTGATACTTCGCTCCGTGAGACATTCAAATCTTGTTTATCTTGGCTTTCACTACTGTCTTTCTCAAGAGGTGGTGAAATTTCCGACATGCTAATTATCTCTGGCTTAAAATCAATTTCATCGATTTTACTTGACACTCTATTTTGTTCAACTTTATCATTTTCCGTGGAATTTTTAACTGGTTCTTTTTCTTCTATTGATTTCATACCTGAAAAGTTGTTGTCCTCAACTTTTGAAATACTCTCCGTTTTAGAGCCTTGGTCATCTATAAAATCTATATTATCGTCGAAATATGTTGATTTGTTACTTTCACATGAATCCATAAATGAGGGTTTGATAGTAGTTTCAGAAAAACTACGCTCAATAAAATTTATAGATCTATCATTAGTAGGAGAATATCTTTCATAGTCATTATCAACAAACTCTATATAGCCTTCGTTCCTTGGCGTAAGAGGCGTTTCAATGGATATATCTTGTTCGCCTTCGTCAACGAACTCAAAATGATCTAAAGCGTTTGAAAATACAATTGCTTGCGTGGGACTTGTTCGTCCACACACGTGGGAAGCAATAGTAGACAAATTCTTAGCGTCATGAACAAGTTTGGGACCACTTAGTTTCCTGGGATTCTTATTTCTTTTATTATCCTCTCTTTCGTCGAAGCCGCAGTCGTCTAAAACGGCACTTTCAGCAGCCCAATCAGATAGCTCGGTCTCTGTTAATGCCAAGGTGGTCGCATCTCTACATGATTCCGACGACTCCGATTCTGCATTAACCGAAGTGTGTTTTACGCTGGATACTATGGGAATTTTATCTTCTACATCTTCCATGCCACTATTGATGATAGTTAAACTGTCTAGTTGTATCAATTCACCACCTTCGTTATGCACCTCTACTCTAGGCACGGATTTTTTTGACTTATTGGGCGCAGTTTCAGTATGAGACGAGTCTTCAGAGAGTGAATCAGAATCTAAATCTGGATCCTTAAGTGAGCTTTCTTCTTGTATAGGTTCCCTCCAATCGTTTTTGCATAGCGGGGAATCGCCTTTAGTCAGAAGATCGACGGGTGCGTCAGTGCACAAATTTCTTATTATATCGGGCATCGGCTGGACATTCTTTTCTTCTGTAGACAGCTGGAACGTTACTATGGGATTTTGTACGGGGGCTGGAGCTGGGTGTAGCAATTTTTGGAATTCTGTGATATTGGACCGAAACGCTTGTAATTTTGTATCTAATTGTGAGGTGGATTCTGATTTTCTTACAGTGGGCGGTGAAGGTTCACCTAAGAGGTATTTGCGCTTTAATTCTAAGGCTCGTTTTGTTGCTAGACCCCCGGCTGATCTGGTCTTACTGAGAGGGTACTCCTGAGGAGGGGGCGGCGCCGGCGGGGGTGCCTCGGTGACTAATATAGCTGGGGGGGATGGTACTGGGACACATTCTTCGCGTGCAAATTCACTGTCCGTCGAAACTTCAGTAGCTGATGATATTTCTTCGTCGCTCGATTCACTTTCTTCTTCAGACTCCACCTAAGTATGGAACAGTTGTAGTTATTTACTTATAAAGCATTGCATTCTAAAGATTTGGAACACGGAAATAAAAATAAACTGTTACCATGTTAGATAATTTAAAATTCATAGCTATAGTGATTATTACAATAATTTATTAACACTATAACACTCATCTGTAGTCATAAGTCTAATGAAAAACCGGCCATGTGCGAATGGTACTCTCGCACAGAGGATTCCGTCAAAACAAAAACCGCAAAAAACACGTTTTTTTTTTAAATGGGAGACCCGTTAAGTAATTTATTTATTTCACTTTTTAGTATTTTTGTTGCTATAGCAGCAATATATCTGGGAAAAATTTAACTGTCAAGCTGTCACGGTTCATGAGGTACAGCCTGTTGACGGTCCCAGTTCTCCTCTTTTATAACAGAACCCTAAAAACCACAAATTTACTATGCGGTAAAAAAAAGCTGCAAATAACTGATAATATTCATGTTAAATTTAATTAAACACAACAACAAACACTAAAAAAAAACTTAAGCAATATACAGCGGTAATTTCAGCATATGTCATATTGTCCATAAACACCAGTGTAATCTTTTAGTATTTATCTGATACAAACACACATTATTGCCATAATGTTTAATCCATATTGTTTATGGTAAGCACTTGTAATACACAGCCACACGACACTCGCACACAAAAGGTTTGTGACGGTTAGTGTGGGCAAGTACACTCTGTGGTCGCCTCTCGCCGCCGCTCTGTTATTTGCCGTTATTAGATTAGCATGCTCACAAATGTATGATGGTACCGATTTTTTTTTTACTTTATTATTATTATTATAAAAGAGGCGTTTAATTTTCAGCCACTCAGATGTAGCAACCGCAATGTATCTTAAGCGATTTTGCTACAAGCCGGTGTGGGGATTTATATTTATAACAATGACATCATCAGGTCATTTAAAAGATTTTATTAATTCAATATGGTATTCTATTGTTTGTAAAAAAAATAGTCAGAAATAGGTTTATTATTAAAACGGCTCAAATATAATATTGACAAAATCATTGACACTCCAGTAATAAGGATACATCACCCGGTGGACTGATGACTTCGTCAAGGTGGGGGGAGCCGCTGCATGCAAGTGGCTCGGGACCGTGACCTATGGCGCTCTATGGGGAAGGCCTATGTCCAGGAAGTGGACGTCATCAGGCTGATGATGATGACAACAATGTCTTGTCATAGAATTATTTTAAGTTAAACTAACTTCATTTCTTCTCAAAATCACTATCGCGACGACTTACAAGAATTGCTAAGTTAGAGGTATTGAACTTTACAGGATCATGACTATAGGATGAGGCCGACACCCATGATAGATTTGACTATATGACGTCACACACTGGTGATTCGCGTTTCATTTCGCAATTTCATCATCACTAACAATTATTTAATCATTGTAATAAATGACTGAAACAACTTTTATCGCGGTTTATTTAATTATTTACCTAGTCCGACGTTTCAGAAGCTTTACAGCTACCATGGTGGTGGGTTGAATTGACTTTTAAAACTATTTATGTCGAAATTTTTAGATTGGTCTTTTTTAAGATTGGTGTGGATTAATCCATATGAACGAGCGAGCATTAATGCGATGTAGTGATGTGAGCTGAGCCGGCGTCGCGAGAGGCGTTCCTAGCGCACCTACAGTGCGGGGGGCGGGGCCCGCGGGCTTGTGGCGGGTGGCGGGTACTTAGACGATGAGGCAGCGCGATACCTCGCTGCTGTCGCTGGGCGGCCGTGCGTCCGCCGGCACCTCGCGCCGCCGCGCCTCCCGAGCCGCGCGCATTCGCGAACACGACTCGTTGCCGGATGAGTCAGCGCCTGAAAAGCCATTCCATCCAAGTTTTCTGACATTACTTCTTCTTCGGTGTTGGGTACATGTCGTAAACGTACTGGTTGTGTATATAAGATTCGTCGAGAAGCATTGTGGCGTGGGGGCAGGCAATAGTTTAATAAAAAAAAATGTAAGGGATTATAATAATAAGTATATACGTACATATTAAATGTAGCGTCTCATTGAACCTAAATATAGGTCAAACGCGCAGGAAGTAAATTGGAGGAAAAGGAAATAAAAAAGCGCAGTAAGCGCTAATGCGTAATATTACATGGAAATGTAACGATTCATGTAAAGCTGAGATACTGTGAAGATGCAAACTCTTACCATCATCGGAGTAATCATCGTAACCGAAAGAGTCGTCTGAGAAGTACATATGCGAGTGCGAAGGCCTAATGGCGAGCACCGGTGCCGGCGAGCGCCTTTCCTCGTGGTCGCTGTCCGGCGCGTCGGTATACTCATCGGAACTAGACTCCTCCTCGTCGCTGCAAGCAAAATTCTCGCATTATATGGTGCTATGTCCAAACACAAACTAGACTTACGTGTAAAAAATCTCGTACCACCGGCTTAGATTTAACTCAACACAAATATGAACAACACAAAAAGGACTTAAGTCTTTTGTACATAATAAAAGCTCTAAATTACTTTAAATGTAATATTTAATATTTTATAAATTTTGTTCAAAGTTGAATCCTGAGGAGTTTTGTGCAAGGAAATGTTTTTTTTTATCCATATACTTTTTAAGTCATAGGAATTTGTTTAAGCGTTGCCGCACATGTAGCTCGTTTACATTCAGCCAACTGCGAGAAATTCACATGATGAAGTTGGCTACTAAACGTGCGTGGAATGATTACAATGTGAGGCTACAAAATGGTTGGCTTAGTTTTATTACTACAACATAGTTGTCGCTGCTAGTATTATATATTATTGTTGACCCGTTAGGTTTATAAAAATAGAATGTAAGTATTACTTTATATTAATTTGCGAAGACTTATAAATGATTATTGATGCTTACATAATTCTTTCAGATTGTATTGTAAACTGAAAGTCTTCCTAAAATAAAACAAGTTCCTACTTATACGGTTAGTGTGTAAGCTTAGGAGGGACCAGTTTCCGAAACTGTGGAAGACGGGAAAACTAGTTTTAATACGTCCGGCAGATACGCCACATGCATACCGCCTATTGTACTTCCTGACGAGGTGTGCAAGCTATTTGGACGCATAGTTGCAAACCGCCTCGTCGGTTATTTGTCGCACCTGGGGCGGGACCTGGCGGATAATCAAATTGGTTTCCGCCAGAAGCGATCTACTATAGATGCGATCATACGCGTAAGGGTCCTGGCTAGTGGTAGTGTCCGTATCTCTCGACGAATGCTTTTGACCCCTGCCTTAGAGCTGCATCAGAGAGGCATTGGATTATCACAGGGTACCAGCACAGTCACATAGTCGGGGCACATTTGTCTGAGAACGTCGTCGTTCGGGATATGGCCGACAAAACGTGTCATGCGGTGTTTCGCAAGGGTCGGTGCTGGAATGCTCGGTCCATTCTTGTGGAACATTGGTTATGACTGGGTGCTCCAATGTACGCTTCCAGAGGATGTTGTCGTAACTTGTTACACGGACAATATACTGGTTACAGCGCGAGGAAGCACGCACCGCGTCACATAATCAGGGCCTCGGCTGGGGGTGCTCTTGCCTTTATAAAAATCCGGCTGGATCTTGAGGTGGCTCTTTACAAATCCGTGGATTTGCCTGCATGGGCCTCGAAATATCAAGCCCACGATGAAATATCTGGGGATTGTGCTGGATAGTCGGTGGACTTTTGTAAGTCATTTCCGCAGCTTGGCCCCGAAACTGAAGTGTGCAGTGGCTTCTTTGATACTGCTACTGTCCGATCAACGTGGGTCTGACGCCTCCTGCGGGAGACTACGTACGCATCATGCGGTCTATGGCCCTATATGGAGCACCGATCTGGGCGGCGCAAACCTAAAGACCCGGCTAGAAAACCTCAGGGTTCTGCGTCAAGCCCAGAAAGAGGTAGCCATTAGGGTCATCACTATCATGGGTGGCGTATCTCCTAGCCCAACTCCTCCCGTGGGATTTGGAAGCGAGACCCTTGCGACATTTTATCAGTGGCGCAAGGAGACGCTAGTGCTAGATTCCGACCGGAAAATAGGGAGCTGCAATATCGGAGGTCCCTGATTGACCTAGAACTCATGGCAGAGCAATCGCCATGATTACGGCAATAGGACTCTATATGAAGGATTGGCTGGAGAGAAGGCTTGGTTGCCTTTCCTTCCGGTTAGTACAGACTCTGACGGGTCACTGGTGTTTTGGAAAGTACCTGTGCCTACGTCCATGTGCCACCACGGCGGGAACCGTCCAAAAGATACGGCACTACACATTCCAGCTGCGTGCTCTGCGTGGGTGCAGCAACGCCAGGACGTCGTAGTCGTCATTGGGGAGGGAAACCTCTCCCTCGGAGCCATGAGCCAGGCTATGATCTATAGTGATAACGCATGGAATGCTGTCGTACCCCTTTGTGAGGAAATGAAGCCCGCAAAGGAGAATGAAGGCAGGATTTGGGGACGCTGGGTTGGACTGTCCTAGACATTAGCGGAAGTAGGCCGAAGATGGTGGTGCGAAGTGTTGTACACGCGCCCCTCTCGCTGGAGAAATGCTAGGCTTTCTTCTTCATTCTTCCTAGGGTATACCTGGGCCCCTTGGCGCTGAATTATGTGAAGGAACACCGTGTATTTTTAGCCGGTTCAAGTCCGATATAATCATATCCGCAAGAGCCCTGCCGAAATGGTACTCGAGCGGGTTTTTCCTCCTCTCCTCCATCAAGGTCATCACTTTCCTGGGGTACTGTTAGTTGCACATGTGAACATACCTTAATCCACCGGCACCGGATGTTTCAGAGGCGAGGAAATTCCTATCAGTCCACTCGTCTTCATCGATCTCCCTCGCACCACTGTCAGACAACTCTAGGCTGATGCGCTCGGGCGTAGGCGTCGGCGCTTCGCTTCTGGTAGCCGCCGGCGCCAGCGCGTTCACGAGTACATCGCCGGTCTCAGTACCCGAGTGACGCAGACATACCAGTCTACTGCCATATCGCTCCATTGTGTAATTACTGTAATAGAGAACCATTACTTAACCATAGAGAGGCATTATTAAAATAACTAGGACTGCCTAAAAAAATATTATCATAGTAATATATAGATGACCAACTAAGCAATCAGAGCCAATTTAGTGATGTTAATAAATACTTACACTGTAAAGATAATAATATTCTCTCTCTAATCTCAATGTTTATATTTAAACCGAGTGACCCATATGCGAGCTTTATTCATAGTACAACGAACGATAAAAAAACAATCGGAGACATTTCACTACCACCGACGCCCATGAACATCAGCATAATTATTACAATACCTTTATTTTTTAAATCTTTTAAACTGTGGTCATGCCTGTTATACACTTACCCAGGCCTGAGCACAGTTTTGCATACGGCGCATCTGAAGCACGCTCGGTGCAGATGCAGCCCGTCCGCAATAACACCCTCTGCAGCGAACACGCGCGTGCCACAAGCCGCGCACTGCATGCCCGTCGACATTGGACCGCGCCATTGCTTCTTATACTAACACAACACGCATTTTTATTACTATTTATTTACTTTAATGTCCTGAATATTATATAAAAATTTAAAAAATGCCTTGGCATATATCTTGATATATGGCCTTTCAAGAGGTATGTTAGAGGAGTCGAAAAAAAGTAGTTTTATTTACGAGTAGTCTATTCTATAGTGAATGTACGTGTCAACCAACATGAAAAGTACGAGCAATTCGGCATGTAAAGTGCAAAATTAAAAAAATTGATTAAATAGTAATTGATGGTGGTTGACAAATTTCATATCAATACTACCAAAAAAAATTTTAATACAATCCTTGTTTTTAATGAGATAGGGGGCAAACGAGCAGGTGGGTAGTGACGGCCACCGCCCATAGACATTTGCAATACTAGGCGTCTTACAGACGCGTTGCCGGTCTTTAAGGAATAGATATGCTCTTTTCTTGAAGACCTTTAAGTCGTATGGATCGGAAATATCGAGGGACGCAGCTGGTTCCACAGCACAGTTGTACGCATCATGGACGTCAACAATTCGAGTCTCTCTACGATGTATACGGCCAAATGAAACGTGATGATATTGAAGGGCCCCTGGTCACAGGTGGGAGCAGTACTACATATGCGGTCGGACCTGCGCCTTGTAAGGTTGCAGCCGATAGCTGGATTGAAGTATTGCTTCGCCCTGTTGAACACACACAGCCGCTTTGAGGCTAATTTAGCTTTTGTTTCCAAATGACCGCGGAACTGAACGTTACTCGATATGTCGACACCAAATAATCCGATACTAGCTGAGATCGATAGGTAAGTGTTCTGAAAACGAGGAGATACGATGATTTTTAAATATTTCTAAATTTAAACAGGATTTCAAATATTTTACCATTCGATTGTCTCCGATGTTTACCATTGAATTTGTAAAATTACGCTGATTTTCAAATTTTCAGAAGGTATATCCTAAAACTATCACATATCAACTTTGTATTTAGAAATGCATTTTTTTTTGTGCATTTCCCAATAGAAGGTATAACACAAATATTTTTTTTTAAATTTCAATTTTATAGTACATACTCGATACTTACATCTAAACTAAAACGTACATAGTACAACATTTTTAACAACTATTATAGTATTTACATAATCTGATATAATTAAAAAGTAAAAAAAAAAACAAAAGATATCTAAAATAGCTTTACATACCGAATTACGCGAAGCAATAACGTGTTCATCCAAATTAAACACGAGCGAAACCGGGGAGTGCACCTAGTTTTACATACTGTCCAGGCTTCCAGGCCAAGTAGTATGCTGCTAATTTAACATGATTATTCTAATCTGGGCGACACATGTATGACCAAACTTTATGAAAAACTGTATATTTTGTGCAAGTTATGGCGTGCACTTGTATGTACATAGACAGGAAATTCAAGCGACACTTAAGTCTATACTTTCATAAGCCGATTACAATTTTACGCCTAGACCAAGCATTGCATAATTAAGTTTGTACAATATGTTTAGGTTTTTGATGGAGACACATCTCACCTCTTCCTTTGGTTGAGTCTTAGCTGAATCGGTCTCTTCCTTTTTGACGAACTTTGTTGCCAGATCTGCTACCTGTTGAGGAACAATCGAATATTCTTTATTATTTCAACGTAAGTTCATTAGGAAGTGTGTACACTGTGTGTAACACGTTTTTTGGTGTGAAAATCACCGGCTAATAGGTGCAGTTGTCATTGTTGTGTATGTGGGAACTTACAAAGTGATTTCATTGTCAAAGTACAAAGTTTGGGTGCACTGTTAATAAACAGAATATTAACGTTGTTAATACTTGACGCACGCTTGACTTAGGAAGTAGACTGGTAAATGCGTGTGAGAGCATTACGAAAATAAAGCCAAGTGAACTTAATTAAATCAATGAAAATTTCTATTACAACTATAACAAAGATATTTTTTATCAACGTAAGGGACAAATGAGAGAGAGGGAGGGAGAGCACACATTTTATTTCTCACATAGCTAGCTAATTTTATTTTAAAACAATTCGTACTGTATGGCAGTAAAAATTTACAATAAGCTTTCAGTGCAATGCAACGTTGATGTTGGCTATCAAATATAATTTACATAAATGGTTTGTAGAAAAATGTTTTTATACTATTAATGATTATTTAAATTATATTTAATAATTTAACATATTTACTACATATTACACTTTTATTAATGGAATATATTATGAATTAATTACCCACAGGTATGTCGATGTCTATTACTTGTATGAAATTAACTTAATTCTTATATTAATTTACTTGACTTAATTTGACATATTATTTTTGTGGTGTTAGTGATAAAGTTGTTAGTGTATATTGTGACTCCAATGTTACAACTATAACTTATGATAATATGGATAAAAATTCATATATTCTTCTTAATCTGATAAACAAGTAGAGTTCATAAATTTTGTTTTGCACGCCATACAATGTGATTGCGACTCCATAGTAATCTATGACAAAACATAAAGTTTTCAAGATCATACTCTACGTGTACTGGCAAATAAAGATTCTTATTCTTTATTCATTATTCTTATTCCTTTCGTTTCGTATGATTAAGGAAGTATTACTTTGTTCGTGTGGTCTAGACTTATTGTTTCGAACATAAACTTATAAACGACCAATGAAGTGGTGGTCGATATTATGATACAATGAAATTGTTGTAGATATGACAAAACTGATGATTTACTGGTAATAATAAACGTAACCTGTCATAACAGTAAATACTTGAGTAACAACATACATTACTCATGACAAGTTTTTTGTTACCTTCTTGGTACCGTGAACAGGTCGCCCAGAATCTTTAAGCTTCTGGTCAAGTTTGTGGAGGGTTTCGTCAATTTCTCCCCATTTTTCTTCGTTCATGTCGCCCTCTTTCAGTCTTCTTTGGCGGCCTAAAAACTATTGAAAAAGATATAATGTTAAGTACTAGTTTAAAAATATTTTATAATTTTATGTAAAAAAGGTACATAAAAAAATGACATTAATAGACTAGTACTGTCATAACCATGCTTTTAAGACCTAGTCATTAGCAAGGACAAAAGAAATCTACAAATTTAGCACTGCTCCCAGCCTAGGTCAGAAAAATAGGAATAGTTAATAGGTTGTCGCTTTTTCATCCTAAGTGATTCTTTGTTGGGCAACGGTCATCATCATCAACCCGATGACGTCTACTGCTGGACATAGGCCTCCCATTAGACCGCTATAGGTCACGATCCCGAGCCACTTGCATCCAGTGGCACCCACCTTAGCCAAATCGTCAAGTCCACCGGGTAGGTCCTACACCCCGTCTTCCGGTGCGTGCCGCCACTCGAGAACCTTTCCTCCCCAACTGGCCTGCCCATTGGCACTTTAAGCTATGTCGGTTACCCTAGTCCTCTTCCAATCTTCGGATTTCGGACCATATCTCGCAGAGGAATACCAGAGGAATACTTTCCATGGCACGCTGAATGACTGTGTGCTTGTTTAAGAGGCTCACTTGAAGCGGCCAAGTCTCGATTCCATCTCTGGTAACACACACTGGTCGAACGTTTTCGACTTACGGCACTGTAGTATTTTGTACGAAAAGATCCCCTTAAGCTTCTCGAATGCTGCCCATCCGAGTTGGATTCTGCGATCGACCCCTTTCTTGAAAGTAGATTTACCACTGGACAGTTTGTACGCGTATTGATCAACAACTCCAAGAACAGATTTTCCCACGCAAACTGCCATAGATGTCACGTGAACAATCATGATACAAGAACTGTATACCCGCTAAAAAACCCCACTAGCACATTAGCTGCCTTTAGTGAGGTACTGCGATCTGTAAACAACTGAATTATCTAAAAATAAAAGTCATCAAACACTTACTTGTTCTCTGTCCCATTTGGGAACCTTCTCGGCGGTTTTCGGTTCGGGTCTGCCCATCTTGTTCTCCATGATCTTTCGTTCAATCTCTTTCACATTCCAGTCGTCGCGCTCGATTTTTCCCACAGACCTCATGAGGTCCTTAGGTTTGGAAGACTTCGGAGCAACGGTTGATGTGGAGGGAGTCGACAGTTCTGCGGCTAACCGAGCGACTCGCGCCCCACCTCCTACCGTCCTGCCGCCTCCACCAACTATGCGTCCCTCTTCCTAAAAACATAACACCTATTATTATCTTAAACCTCCTTTACTCGTAGCTATCATTATTACTTTGCAACTAACGTCTGGTCGCGGAACAGAAATAATTATCTATTTATCAGTGTGTCTCTCTCGCTTCCACGTAAGTATAATGTGTCTCCCTCACACAGATTATGTCATACGAACGAGACGCATTATAATTACGCGGGAGTGGGAGGGACAGGTAATAACAGTTTAACGTACGCAATTCTTTCTGCTCGGCGACCGGATTGCACACATATCTGCGTCTATCGGTAGTCAATAATAACTAAATTTGTTTGAGTAATGATGATAGCTCAGTAATATTCATAAACGTTAGTTGAATTTTTGTGATTCACACGAAGCCATATTCTGCTCTTTTTCTATTATAGTTTTAAAGTCGTTTGAAAAAAAGTAAAACATTGTGAGTTACTTAAAATCATGCAATCACCTGTCTTGTTTCTTACAAACTATGAACACACATGATTAATTCGAAGAAGACTTAACGAGTGCATAGAAAACTAAATAACACCGAAGTACTAATTGCATTGTTAATATATCAAGTATGTACACTCATGCGGATTTCAATCCACATAGGATGTTTATGTGCCTTCCCTGACGCCAAGGCTACGACCCCAGGGGTTAATAATCTCACCATGCAACACACAGGCACACATATCTCACATAGTGTTGCAATTTCTTTTCCAATTTCTTGACACGTTCGCCAAACTGCGGCGCGCTGGCTCTATACTGTTGCAAACCGTAATCGTTCTCCAAATCTGCCGAAGGTGCAAAATCCAGCCTGGGTTCCGCTGCCAACATATGTAGACTTTTCTCGAAACGCTGTCTCATTATCTCCCTAGCGGCCTTCCTCTTTCCAGTGCCTTTAGGCCTCCTCGCTTCTACGCTTTTCTTTTCCATTATATTCGATACCTTCTGTACTCTTGCACCCACTTCTCCAGAATTCCTCCTTTGCATTTGCGGCTCGGGACTCTGGCGAATCCTATTCACTCCTTGTATAAGATCAGAAACTCGCTGGCGACGCAAAGCCATTTCTGGATTTCCGATTGTATCTGGACGCTTGGACCGATCAGGGCTAGGAGTAGCGCGACGTTGCCCTTCTATAATTTCAGCCATTCTTTGTCTACGTAGAATCATTTCAGCGCTACTAGCAACTCTGAAGCGGTTCGACTCCGGACTGGGAGTGTGTCTCTGTTTTTTGCCTTCAAACATTTGTGCAATACGCCTCGTGTTGCAAGCCACTTCTAATGATCCGATCGAATTGGAGCGGCCATATGGTAAATTCGCCTCTGGGCTTTGTGATAATCTTTTCTTGCTTCGTTCTACAACTTCAGACAACCTTCTGTGAGTTTGGGGCACGGCTGACTCGGTGGACGAGGAACGCACAAATTCCTTTTTCTTGGGGCTATCTGACTTTGAGTGTTCTCTCTTCTTAGCAGGGACCGGAGCAACAAGAGTCACATCCGTGTCTGAATCACCTTGAAACAAATCTGAAAAATCAGGCACCTTAACCGTACTCGGGTCTAAGCCTTTCAGTTTTCGCGGAGGTCTCACAGGTTTCTTTTCAGATGCCGGGTCGTTGAAAAACTGCGCAACTTTAGTTTGATCCTTGACATTTCTCACTTTTGGTTTCGATTTTGTTGTACCTTGTAACAGTTGTGCCAGGGAGTCTCTTATCAACTGTGGGTCTGGGGAGTCGTCTGGATCCAACAGAGCAATGATTTGCTCTTGTAAATCTTTTTGCTTGTCCGTTCGTTGATCGTCGTCAAGGACAGCGTCGTGGCCCTCGATCAGCCGAGCGATTTTGGTTATTTCATTAAGATCTAATTTGCCAATTTTTTTTCTGATATATTCAGCTGAGTCGTTACTTACTTGTGGTGTTCGAACGGTGCGTCGCTTGCGTCGGTAGCTCGAGTGTGATTTTTCGGAGTCGAGAGTATCTATAAAATTAAACAATAGTGCTAAGTTTCGTTAAAATTGTTTAAGTTGTATTTTTTCTGATAAAATATTTAAAAAAATATATAGCACTCTCAATTTGTATGGACTCGATATGAATGTAGAATTTTAAAATAATTATTAATTTTACTAAAAGCAAAGTGTTACAAAGTGTTACAAACACCGAATTTTGTGCGAAAAGCAATAATCCTGCCTCTTGCGGAAACACGTAGATGCCATTAATTAATTCGGCATGTTCTCCTTTAATAAACACTAAGGCGACTCTATCCCCTACTAAGCCATAATATAGTGACCAACTAAATTAACTTTATTATTGTAAATAATGTGCTAATGATAAGGTGACCGAGCACCGTGGTGCTGTTGTGCCAATAAAATATTGCGGTCGATATAGAATTAAAATATACTACCTACTTTTTAGGTTAGAGAAAGCGACAAATTTATGTGCAATTTTATTAAAATTTGCCCTATAGTTTCGAAGATTAGCCCGGAAAAACATCGTGACACGAGATATTTGCATACAAATATAATTTAACATTTCACTCACTTGTATAAGCTGCTGTTGAATAGTCTATAATCTTGCGAGAATTTTTCTCCATTTGCTGACTTTGTTTAATCTAAACATTAATATTAATTAAAACATTAATATAAAAGTTTTATTAAAGGGAAATACAAACGCATTCATACAACATTCTATTATATTTAATATAATCGGAGGTCAAATAGTTTTCGATATCACGTTTGTCCCATTATGCTACAAAAAAAGGTGGTGTGTACCTGAACAAACATGTCTGTGTCGTGTTGTACGTGCGGCACTTCGCCCTTGAAGGCGTGGTACACGCGGAGAAGATATGACCGCAGCTTAGCCTCGGGTATGTCTCGAGTCGCTCCAGCGGGGGAGACTGGTGCTATACCTGAGACGATAAAACGTTTACATAAAAATTGTAAATTTGGTTGCATAAACACTATCCATCTAACGTCATTTAAGTCGAATATATGCGAATATCTGGATCAATTTACTATTTGTTAAACTCATTTTTTTTAATATAATCATTTATTTACAACATACACGATTTCATACAGAACTGTCATTCCAAAGAGTCCTTGATAATATGAACATTTTTTTTGCTAAGTTGACTTACCAAACAAATGTCTTTATATATAGACTAAGTTGTTTTCACAAAGTAGACTCTATTTGAAAGAAGTCCATAATTTAAACATTTTTTTAAGTCAACCTTACGCGCACTATTTTACGTAGTGTTTAGTGATTAAAAATCATGGAACTCGCGTCATGAGACGTGATGAGTAACGTTAGCTGCAAATATGCTTTTATGTTGTCACTTATGTCCTGAGCCCACAGGCACATTCAAATGCATATCATACATATTAAGAATTTGCAATACGTCTCAAAACCATTCAAAACCTTTCACTCAATGAATCCTACTAGTTAAAATATGTTATATTAAATAGTATTGAGCGTTGTGGGCAAGGGAATTCAATGCCGATACAGAGAATTAGGATCTTTCTCTGGGTGTTTCTGGTTAACAGTGATAATGAAGTATAACAATTAGGCCCTTACCAAATTCTTCTTGAAGTATGATATAGACTGATCTTGGTGACGCGCTAGGTGACAGCAGATCTGGTCGGTACCTCTTGACCAGGTCGGACAGTGCGGCCGGCCCGGTCGCCGCCCGTATACCCGGTTCCGGAAATCCGACCCACGCAACCAACGCCTCTTCTGATATCTCCGGTTCTAAGTATAGGTAAATACGTAATTTTATAATAAGGTCAGGAGAGCTTGAAAGGTTCGAAAGCCGATGAGTGACTTCTCCTACCACTAAACCCCATGTGTTCTTGCGCGTCCGCCAATGCATTCTGCACATCCACGGGAAAGAAGCAGGAGGTTTTTAAGAAGAGGCAGTGCCTTACTGCATAGGAGGAGGTAGTGCCAGGCATAGTGCATGACACATCCAATGCATCCATGCAAACGGAATTGGGCCGGCACGACCGGGGAGATATCCCTCGCTCACATAATACGGCCGTAAAATGTCATCCTTAGTGTCGCGTTTCGTGCTGTTTGTGAGTAGCCGGTGGGGAGGGCACCGGTGGACCAGGTCACACCGACCTGGTAATTATGCAGATGTTCGTGGTTCATGGATTTGTGAATTAATCACACTACGTCAGTCTAGCCTCATACTAAATACCGTAAGAACTCGTTACGAGCAGAAGTACTAGGCAACTGATATATTAAAAAAAAATACACTACAAATTCGGGACATGTTATAAATTTAAGATCTTTTACAGTAATACACATAACGCATGACCTGGGTACAATTCGAACGCGCGGATGTTGGGTTAGCACGCGCCGTATTGCTACGTAAACGTATGTCGTATTATTACGCCTGATTGAGATCCTCACCTCTGCGACGTTTTCTCATAGTAGTCGGTGCGTCTAACGGCAACGGTTCATCGGAGTCGTAGAATGAGGACACGCGGTGCGGCGTCACAGCGGTCCGATTTAGATTCGGATACCTGGTGCCGGGGTCGAGGGTGTAGGCGCCGAAGTCACGGTGAAGATTCTCAGGTGTCGTTTGTGCTGCAAATAGGGATAAACATTAAATAAATTGTAAATAATTTTCATTGATTCCTACTCCTCCTATTTTCTTCTGATTAAATTCGTTGCAGGTTCCAAGACAGTTTTAGCTACTCCCTTGGGCTCCCTGCGATCATATCAAAGCGTCATCAGTGGACGCCGCAGTCGATCCTGGCGATACAGAAGCGGTGGGAAAGAGTGACGGGCCAAGCCCGGTAAAAAAGATAATAACTTTCATATTCTGTTTTTGATTCCAATATGGAAACAGAATTGGAAACATTATACCAAAAAAATATGTTTTCTTAATGAACTACTTTTTAAATACATCAATAACTGGTAGCCCCTCGCGGTTTCACCCGCGTACTCCACCCCCAAAAATGTTGAGTTTTGTAAAATTCGTTCGTAGCGGATGACGGGAGTTTGTAGGTGTTGTAGTCTGAAAAATGGTGATTAATCGGTGATTTGTATTTCGCATTTATCTATATAGATAAGATATATAACATACTTATCTCATTATGTTTACAATTCTTAACGATATTTCATATCATATAAAAACATTGACGGTAAAGAGATTTATAGATATTGAGATTTCATACCTAAAAGTCTATAAATAGATTCTCTCTCAGCTATAACCTCTAAAGGGTGCATGGGAGTGTTCTGTCCCCAGGACTTTACAGCCCAGGCCGAGTCCAGGGCTGAGAGGAAACCCCTCGCACAACCAGAACCGGTCGGCCAAAACGGCTCCAACAAGCTGTCGCCAACCAGCTGACATAGCACTCTTCTTCCGTGCCTCTCGTATACCTGGAATCAAAATGCTTTGTTAATAACATCGGTATCAAACATTTACGTTCTAGATGACTGTTACTTGTGAGAAATTCCTATTGGCCATTAGTCTAAGTGAACTCATAGTTTGTGACATCAGTAAGTTTAAGCTCTGGAGGGTAAACGGGTGTTATTTGCCTCTTGATGACTACAGACGTCTATTAACATCCATGCGGTTATGCTGCGTTGATTGCCCTTCTGTCTGTCTTTATGTGTGTCAGAGCCAATTACAGGCGCGGCTGAGTATTTAATGCGGCTTTCCGTAGAAGACAGATGGTAGAGGAATCGGAGTTCTGCGTGCATCGGGATTTCCACGCGGTCGAACTTAATCCAATCCGATGAAGCAGTACAATTTGGCTTCTTTTCGCTATAAAAGCACAGCTTCTGCAAGAGTTAGTGCCATGCTGGAATGCAGCCTAATTGGGCCTGCAGAAATGGCGTGCCACGTTTTGTGAGTAGCTCGTAGTCAGTTGGAGTGATCGCGGGAAACTGAGCGACGAATCTGGATACGTGTATGTTAAGAGGCGACGGCTCAAGAAATGGCAAATGGTTCCGATCGCCTTTTGTCCCCCTAAAAAACTTAGATGCAGAAACGGAAAGAGGTTATTTATAAGAAAAACATGAGCTCACCATGCTGGCATTTTCAGCAGCGTACATTGAGGTGAAGTCGAAGAGCGCCACGTCTGGGTCACCATAGTGATTCAACGCGAAATCTTTGAGCGGCAGCCGGCCGTCGGTGGAGAAGCGCGCCGCCTCCTGCGCGTACCGCATTAGTGCGGCGCGGTCTACGTTCTCGACACTCAAGAGCTTTGATACCTCGTTGAAATCCTGCAATCATTTCAATTATATGGTCACAAGCTATTTTATACCGAGCCAACGATCATAGCCCTACGTATAAACACCCAAAAACATCAATGTCTATGTGCGATTTTCAGCTACGCTTATACAGTCTAGCTATAGCGTTGTTTAAAGACACGTGCACTATGCACTATCTGTTCCACCATTCCCCTATTCCGATGGAACAATAATCAGAGATGGCAGGAGAAGAGCTCAGGCGCGGGACAAACGCCCTAACTCTTCGAGGCTTCGAGATATAACTCTACCTGACTACGGTGCTTTGAGAAATTGAAAAATACCAATAACATAAAAGTTTTTGTTATCACCCGAACACAGGCGCACACCGATAAATATACATCTTCTTAGTTCCAAGGTAAAATCAAAGAAAGTGGAATTGCATGTACTATACTCTATGTAAAATGTCTAGAACTCAAAGATGTAATAAGATAATTATTTAAACCAAAACAGGAACAAAGAAGTTTGGCGATCCTTTACATATTTCTATAGATCTTATCGATGCCGATCGCTCTAGTACTTAATAAGATAAATACTGATGTTTTATAATAAAAATAAAACTATTGAATTAAGCCTTTGTAACGTTAGGATTATAAAATATTTAAATGAAGTACAATAAAATCTGTTAAAGTAGTTTTATAATGTTATCTGATAAATACTATCATCATCATCAATATGGCATCAGGCAGGCAAGGAAACAGGGCTTTGTTTAAAAAGTACTGTGTGCCATCATAGCGTGAGCGAAACTGTTCAGAGCCAATTAGGTTAGTATTAGGACGTGACTAACATGTTCCATAGTAAAAAAAGTCATAATTACATTTAAAAGCACTCCTTTGACCAATAGACTGTGTTTCTTAGCCGTCATTACAAAGTAATGAGTGTCGTCCTTATAGTAAACAATGTTCTCAAGATCGATGCCTGTCTCTTCGTATAAGTCTTTGAAAAATTTCTGGTTGAATATAAAAGCTACACCGCTAATTTCTGGTACCTGAAAAAGAAAATAGTATTATAAAGATGATAATGGAAAACGAATTACGTGAAACTTAGTAATTTCGGCCCTTAAAACCTTTTTTAATTCCTGACGTATGTAGCTCATATCGGCGGTATTTACTTGGTCTGGCGATAGACCCTGTTACAATTAAAAAAAAAGTATTACATGTGAATTTGGAATGTGTCATTTTTATACGACCGTTTTGTCAATTTGGTGCCAATACATTGTACAGCATTTTGCGATAATAAAATGGAGTGGGGTGATAAACACAACAGAAACGCTGTGATAGCATTACACAAAGCATTCGGCTCCTTACCTATACGGAGCCAAATGCAATTTTTAAAACTCACCATACACTTGGTATTAGACAAATGTTTGTATACAGGGCTATTAATAGGTGCAATGGGACTTCCTCTATTTGTGATGGCTATCTGTCACAAATGGGTCGGGCCGTCCACGTAGTGTTCGCACGAAAAAGGTAGTCAAAGCAGTAAGGGAAGGAATTCGAAGAAATCCTGTCCGAAAGCAAAAGATTTAATCTGGGGATATCAAGATAGCACCTAGAATCATGTCACGTATTTTAAGCGATGACTTAGGACTTGCAGTCCAAAAAGATAAATAAAGATGAATAGGGCGGTAAAATCGAAAGGACAACTGAAGCGGTACGCAAAGGGAGGACACAGAATAATTTTGTTTTCGGATGCCCGTGTTTATGTTCTTAGGAAGCTTCCCAATTAATCGACAGCACAACGTGGGAATTATCCGACTACAGTGGTGGTTCGGTCGGCTGTTAGCTATGGAGGTGTGACTGAGCCATATTTTGTGAAGAAGGTATCAAAACATCTACACAAGTGTATCAAGATACCATTCTTGAGAAGGCCGAGCATGGTCCTTCCAGCAAAACTCGGAACCAGATCGTAAAGCCCGATGCACCGAAAACGATGTTAAAACAAGCGTCCCGGACGTGATCAGAGCTGGCGACTATATTCCATCCAGTCCCTATTTTAATGCGCTGGATTATGGTCAGTTTTAGATAGTACACCTTGCTCTAAACGCCATGATAATTTGGAGTCCCCAAAACAATCCATACGATTGGTAGTGAAGAAATTCTCCATGGAAAGAGTGCGAGCTTCTGACAGCTGTATTGCAACCAATGGAGACCACTTCGAATAACTGTATTTTTATATCTTTAATTATTTTATATTTGTGTAATTACA
>JAFELO010000400.1:245382-256633 GCA_017140195.1 Eumaeus atala | reverse complement strand
TGCTGAGTGATCAGCTAAATTGGTCACAGCACCAAGACATTTCCAATAACACTACTGTATAATTATTTTATGTTATTGTGTGATGATCAAGAAACTCTTTCTTTCTAATACTAACCGACGCCTCTTGCTCGCTATGCCTGTTGATGAAGTTGGCCGTGATGGCCATTGCCAGCTTGCCGCGGAATTCTTTGCGCTTGAAGCCGTGCAGCGTGTTCCGCTTGCCGTCAGCGCCTATCAGCACGTCGAACTCGTACTGCGCCACGGGGTGGTCATGCGGCATCACGCGCGCTCTCCAGCCTAAGGCTGTCACAGGAAATACTGACATCATTCTCGTTATTGGCAATGATTTTCTTTTGAAGCATAGATGGACAAACAAGCAACCGGAGCCATTTGGTGATTACCAACACCCATAAACATCAGCATATGCATTCATCCCAGCCACTAAAGGACCACCTGCTATTCACAAACAGGACAAAACCTAAAAGTATAGCCGTCGCTTTTAAGGCGGTATCATGTGAGCAAAAAGTCCACGAACGTGCCGGCCCAATTTGGCTGCAATGCGGCATGATAACGAGTAAGAGGTAGCACTTACTCGCAAGCCTTACATACATTAATACGGGTAATGGTTCTGCGGATACATTACCAAAGATACTTCTTACCGAAACCTTTGAAACCGAAGTTTGTAGCTTTTAACGGTCAAATGGACAGTTAAATTCCGAGTAGCCTAAACAGGGACCTGTGAAATCGGCCCTAACTCTTGTTAATGATTGATAATTGAAATATTCGACCTCAGATCGCGCAGTGATTTTATAATCAAACATCATGCTCAATTAAATTCAAATAATTAAAATTATTTTATTATATCATAACATACTTTTCTTTCGCAAAGCATCCAATTTACACAATACCAATTAGAAATCAAAATTTATAATAATTCATTTTTAAAGACTATAAAATTAAATTGATTTCGTTTCCTGTGCTTCGCCTTGGTGGGGCAAAAATCAATTAATATTGTAATAACATTTTCCCTGTTATCTTACTAATATTAGTATCATATTATTCCTTAATAATATTGTAGATGTGAATGTAGGTTTGTTTGTTACGATTTCACGCTGAAACTACTCAAAAGATTATAAATAAACTATGTACATATATAAGTATATATGCTGCCTTACTCAGACTGCCAAGTGGCAGTCTGAGTAAGGACATAGCTTACTACTGCGATTATAAAGAAGCGGACGCAGTCATGTGGCCTGCCGCGGCATTAGGCGAAACTTAAAACCATAACTGAACCGAACGTTGTACTTCGTTCGCGTCGTACATGATGCGTGACGGTGACGACAGTTTCACGATGTTTTTTTCACCCAAAGTGCTCAACGCATAAAGGAGTTTTCTCTTCCAAAATATTTTTTTCTATTTCTGAGTATGTAGAGTTTATAATGTAGATTTTTATTTATTGGTGTGTAGGTATGACAACATGGCATACTTTCAGAATTCTTCGTCACGGTTGGTTCCAGCAACTCTTCGAAACTAACATTTTCATGGATTTCGACACCCAACAGCAGGGCAACCTTTAAATAAAAGAGACACAATGAAAATATACAATAAAAGACCTACTTATGCGGTAAAAATATTCAGTCTTTCTATATGTATAAGAGATTATTGTGAAAGTGGATATTTTTATGTCCTCTAAGAGCTGGTTAACCTGCGGGATTTTCCTATCAAGTCCCGTTTATCCTATTTTTATTTATGTAAAATTCTATACATCTACGGGCTATTTTCCCATACCTTTTGTTACTGCAGTTTTCAATGATTTTATTTTTCAGTGTTAGTTTATTACATGCTCGTTTATATACTAGCTTAGAGCTGTCGTGGTTGTATTGACTAACCATTTCCAAAAACAGGAAGGTTTTGTTTTGGTGGAGAGTCAAGGATTGGCCGGATTGCCATTGCGAGTCGTTCTTAAGTACCGGCGGCTGACGTTTAGCGAAATTGAATATCTTGATTTCAGGCAGTAATACTGTTCGGTACAAGTATAAAAAATCAGAAAAAAATGATAAACCATAAAGGTTTAGGAGCTAGCGTAGCTTCCGCCTAAGCCTCCTCACACATCTGGGCATAGTTTTTTTTAATTCTATGTAGTTGACAATCGACGCCATTGTTGTTGTCATGTCGAGGAACGTCGCGTGTTAAAATTACGAAGTGAAACGTGTGTGTCAAATAATAAAGTTGGCTTTGACAACGTATAACGCCGAACAATTTCAAGAATTTCACTCAACCGTATTCAATCCCTTCAACCGTTTCGGACCTTTAGACAATCCGAGTGTGGCCTAGTTACGAGATTAAGTCCACCTTATTTATAATATTTGTTTTGTTCACATTTAGTTAGTATCTATCACATTATTATATTTATTTGTGAACCCACTACAACATTTTAGTATGGGTTTCGGTTACAAGGTCATTCCGATCCGTCAAGGCCATTTCAATATTTTATACCCAATTTATATTTTAAGATACGAATATCTATTTGAGACTCCAAAATTAACCTGTGAAACCGGCTCCATTCGCCAAATATAATAAGTCTTTAACCATCCACCTATGGATGACTACGTCACAAAGAGTTTTCGAATGTCTGGCCACCGACTACTCACAAACCGCACGAAACACGACAGCATAGCCGTCATTCAGTTCACGGCGGTGTCATGTGAGCAAGAATGTCGGGCTGGTCCAAGTCGGCTGCAGCAGTATGGCACTGCCTTTTACTAATTGTACCGACCTCTCTATTATGTACATAGATATATTTCTTCCCTGCCACAGCCTCAACGGATTTTAACGTATCACCTCTGTAGTGTAACGGTGCGGGTCTCGCCCGTTAAGACCGTTAGTTTCGTGGGGTCCTGGGTTCGATCCCCAGCTCGGGCAATGTTATTAAATGTTTCTCAGATCATTCTGAGCACGCGTTACACTGTCCGAGATTGGAATGTGCCCGTAGTGGCCATAGGCTTGCCACCTATGACATCATGGGCCTCAGCACCTTGGCTAATCGTGGGTGTATTAGTATATCTACTGGACTTACGAGTTGTGGATGTATTAGCACATCTCTGCCTACCTCTTCGGGGATAACAGGCGTGAAAGTACTTTTTTTTTATTTCTGCTTTTTACTCTTTTGGATCGAAAGTTCTCGATGTTGAATGCATGTTAGAACGTAAGATGATTTATTTGCAAAATGTATTGTTTGTTGGCCTCCAATTATTGCATTGAACGTATTTTTTTAAACGGCTATTGAAGTTATGCTTCCCTTGGTGCGTTAGGGAAAAATGATGAAAGTAAATTTTTATGATGTGCGCCACTAAAAACCGACACCCAGAAGTTAGGTACTGTCGTCATTCTAGCTTCTCTCTAGTTCCGCCAAAGAACGCGTACTTCTAACTCGTGTACGTACACACACTTTTTAAATAGGCAGTCGGAATATGCGGATAAATAAAACCCTATAGCTACCTTCATAAGTATGCACTGTAGTTGTCTTATGCTGATGTGGTCGATAGAGCCGGCGCAGAACTTTCCAAAGAACTTCTTCGCGCCGAGCGCTCGCAAGTCGTGGATCACAAAAGGCCACAGGTGAAGTACGTTGTTACGAGACATTCTGTCGCGTTTCTCTACCACAACCTGTAACAAAGACAATATCATAATCATTGATCGGAGACACCGTGATGCACGAGAAATACAAACAATTTGGAGACTATCCCCGACTCGACATCCACACGGTTATTGGTTACGTTGCCCCGCCTCGTACCGTCCGCTCAGGGCACCACCGCATAAACCGAACAAAACACGATAGCGTAGCCAGGACTTTTGAGGTGGTATCATGTAGGCAGCCGGTCATGCAATTACAATGCAACTGTAGCACTGTTAGTGCTTACTGCTTTGATTCGCCTATTAACGTTGTGTCAAGAAATCTATTCAATTCTTGGACGATATGTACCACTTTTAGAGGCAAAATGTTCTTTTCATTGACTATCAATGAAAATGCATTAGACCCCCATGGTATGATTGTATGACCTCTATTTGACCCTTAAGAGGCAGAATATCCAGAAACGCTTAAATACTTATCTACTCATTTCAATCTAAATAGTAAATAAAAACAAACTTTCAAGCTTCTTACTGAAAAAATTACCAACTTCCAAACGTTTTTCCACACAAAATTACAACCGCTACTTCGCTCGCTTAGTATAGAAATTCCAAAATTCCTTCCTTGTTGGGTGACTACTCAATAAAACGGCCTAGCACACTCAGTTTTATGGCCCCAGTCAGGATATCTTATTTCACAACTTAGTATAAATAGACTTCAGATTAGTGGTAGTTACTAAGATATTATAATTTATAGTCTATGGATGGATATGTCGGAACCGAGCATGAAATATCTGAATCATCAAATTTCATGTCCCACAGTCATTAAGTATTCGATACTATGCCATTTTGTTTATTTACATCTGCATATAATTTTAGTATCGTCTAATTATAGTATTTATTAATCACACGTAGTGTATAGACCTGAATAAGTTTATGATGTGTCATTGACTCGTGAATACATAAAGTTCTAAAAACATTGCATGACTCATATTAATGAATAACAAAAATGCCAAATCTTCGTACGTAATGTTGGCATAATTATAATGATATTGTCTGGTAATCGGCTTGTAATGTCGCGGATATCTGTTTGCTTTTAGCCGTCCACTGCGGAATATAGGCCTTGATCAGTAAGAGCTAAGATGCCCAAGTAACACTGGCATCCAACCCAGACTGTCCACACTTTCCTGAAGTTTCTAACTTCTTTCCGTGGTAATTACGAGCCTCTTACAAGAACTATATTACTCTTACTGGAATATTGAACGTACTAAGTCATGAAGGAATTGTTAGGGTTTCGTACCCAAAGAGATTAAGGAACCATAACATGGCGTAGAAACGGGACCCTGTTACTAAGGCTCCGCTGTACGTCCGTCCGTCCATCTGTCACATATACAACCAGCTGTATCTCATAAATCATACTAGCGAGAAGATAGAAATGTTCACATATCATATATTTCACAGAAAACTTATTTATCTGCAGTTTATTTCAATCAAAACGAGTGCAGAAGCCCTCATATATAAGTTGTTCGTGCTAGTACTTCCCGTCGGCACGGAACCCGTGGCGCGATTTAGACACGCTCATGTCCGGTTTTATAAAGTTTTGTGGTTTATTACGTGTTACAGTTACATTTAGAAAACAATACCCGCCGCCTTGCGATCCCATATAACGGAGTAGTAGTATTTTAGTATCGTTTTCTTTTCGCACAGTGAACACACTTTCGTACATTACATTTAGGAACTTATATTCTAGATAACAAAGTTTTAATTACAATCAACTACTGCTAAAATACGATATTTTGTCATATTTATCTATATTTTGTTATAGTTTAACAGGTATCAATAGATACAAAATGTAACGCTTATCTAGGACTTGTCAAGGTCAGTCTCCCAGATTTGCCAAGAAGATGCCCTTGCCAAGATGAAACTTCATATGTCACGTGACATATGAAGTTTCATCTTGGCAAGGGCAATTGGAGTGTGTGACCAGGTTCCCATACACAAAAGTACCCTCCAAACTCAGATACTATTAACCGCTTGACGGACTGCGCAACAAAAAATTTCACAGATACACCATCCGTGAAATAGTTTATAGTTCATCTAGGAATCGTTGGTCTTTGTCTACATTTGGTATATTCATACTTTTGATTTGTTTCAAAATGGACCTCGAATTAGACTCTCCAGTTCTCTGCTTAGATCTGCGGGCTCGTATCTGGAGTTAGTTATCCAATACGTCGCATATAACATTCAAACATAATTATACTTACTACTTTTGCACCCAACAGTTGACATTCTATGGCTGCACGCATACCGCACGGCCCAGCACCTATAATGAACACCTTGTTCTGCGTACACGAACGACCCTTGGCGTACACTTTGTGATTTGCGCGGGCGTCAAACTTCTTGAATAGAGCCTGGGCCTTCCACGAACTTGCCAACTTCGCCTGGAAATTACATTTAAATTAGAGGTCAAATTTGCTTTAGCAATTTTCGGACACTGCTCGAATCGTTGAATGAATCAAATGGAGTTATGCTAACATGTGGTCGGCAGGCACACAGTATACAGTAACGACAAACGGAATCCAGGTCAGCCTAAGCCTCCCCTTTGAGCTGGGTTCGGGAAAAATTATATCCATTGTTTTAGTTTTATTTTGAATCATCGTCTACAGCAAGCATTAGATGTCCTCTGCTGGGCATATGCTTCTCACAGAAAGCGTCACAGGTCACGATCACATCCATCCAGTATCATCACATCCATCATGCATCAGGGGTCATCAACAGGTCATCTGTGCACAGGATGGGAGGCGTCCCATCCGGTGCGCGGATAACGCTGCGTTATCCAGCACCTGGCAGCCACTGCAGAACCTTTCTTCCCCAGCGGTTATCGGTTTTGCAATTGGTGGTGAAGTGGTGGACTAGTGTTAAAGAAAACAAGATATCTGCATTAACGTACGGATGCTAATGGGCATAGGTATGTTGGGGCATAGGTAGATGGACTCGTTTGTCCCCCTTTACTGTTAAACTTCATTCCCAGAGGTAAACAGAGTTTAGGAAGAGGAGGTTGTGCCATGCTGCATAGGAGGAGATACTGCCATGCACTCATGACACTACATCTTCCTATGCAACGGAATTGGGCCAGCGCGACTGGGGAGGTGTCTCTCACTCACATAATACCGCCGTAAATTGACATCTTCAGTTTCGCGTTTCGTGCGGTTTGTGAGTAGCCAGTGGTCCATTGAGGGGGGCGAAGGAGGGCGACACATCGGCATGTGGATGTTCATGGGCGTCGGTAGTCGTAAAAATGCTCCTATTGCTCGTTTGCCCCCCTTATACTATAAAAAAATATAGACTCTAAAGACCAAAGACTACTTATAAATATGGGAACACAATTCATTCGTTTCAACCCCATTCATACATGTTATCCAGTAAATCAGTCCAAAGGGTTCACGGTTGTAGTGAAATAATATCACGATCTTGCGTGGCTTTGAATAGGTAATTAATAATTATGCAAAAAGCAAGGGTCAAACCGAGTGATACATCAGTTTAACGTCCTCTCATGTATGTTGGCTAATTGCTGTTCACATGCTCTTCACGATACACATTTTGCAACAACAGTTTATGTGTAGCGTAGATAGTTGTCACAGTTCGGGGTAATGTATCCCACATTGTCCCCAATATAATGGTACTACACGGTCAAATTATCTGTAGACCTCGATGGAATCTGAGGCCCCTGCTGGCATTTGCCCCGTCGCGTCAGTACGGATGCGTACTGTAGCAGAGCACCGCCTATCTATCATCGACTTCAGGTCTACATATATTGTAACGAAGATATAAAGGATTTTTTTAAGACCAGCAGTTTCGGAACCTATTGAATGCAAACAAACAATCAAATACTTCGTCTTTATAACTACAGACATAGCCAGTATAGACAAGTATTTCACATGTAAAAGCCAATTATTGTAATGATAAAGAGACTAGTCATATACCGTAATTATAGTGCAATGTTACTTTCGCAAAGCATTAACATTTTATAAGGCCATTCGTCATAACATGATTCATAAGTAAATATCTGGATCATGCCAAGATAAATAGACAAAGAAAGTCGTATTTAAAAAAAAAACATTCATATTGGCAAAAATAGATATTATACATAAAGCCTGTTTTTAAATACTGTTAAAGTGGATCGATCAAGTATATCTACAAGCAATACCAAACGATAGAGACATTTCTCAGAGTTTATTATATCTTATCATTATGCAATGAACTTCAAAATCTCCATTGTATTATCGCACGGTACAAATGCAAAATTATTATCAGAACAATAGCTCCCATAAACGCAATAATTCAGACAGTGCATAGCATTGATATAACAGCGCATAGCGTGACCTACACATCTTTCTATAATCATTTGGACAATCGAGCAATCGGAGCAAATGCCGACATCCGCACATTGAAATGCAACTATGTAGATGCGTTGCTCTTTCCACCTTGGCCACAATGGGATTCTGGCTACCTACAACCCGCACGTAACACATGGCATTACTTTTCATACGGTATCATGTGAGCGATAGGTACGCTGGACGTGTCCGTCCGATTCGATTGCGATGCAAATGGCACTCCCATCTACTAGCGTGACATTAAACATAGTTAAATGTAATTTTTTCATCTCAGTCAATGAACGCGAAGTTGTTCTCTCTATGGCTACTTGCTAAGCAGCATTCGTTTCTTGTTGGCATTCATTTAGTTATCATTTCCCTGTAATTGTCACACAGTCTCCCCATAATTCTATTCTTCCTTTTTATGGGCTCAGAGTATGGTGACGACACGGTGTAAGTGCTCTAACCAAGGCCGTTTTCACTGTCACTATTGGATAACTGCTATCGAGACAACGGTTAACAGTTTTAGATAAATATGACGTCGCAGAGCGTTATGACTCATGCTTCCGCTATAAGTGTTAAAATGTCGCAGCACTATCTGTGTATCTCTTCTCGAGTTGCATTTAGTAGTAACGTACTTATAGTGCGTGGTTTATACGTATATTTTCCAAAATTATTATTATCAAGCAAATTTTTCGTAAGTGAGTAACGCCCAGCAACATTACTATACAATAATCAATTTTGATAGTCAAACTAAGATAAGCTAATGGTTTAAACAATATCTGAGCGCAGGACTGGGGTAACACTTTAATTTATAACTGCACGTAAATTAATAATTTTATTGTTATGAATGAAAATTAATTGTATAGATCATAACTTCAGTCAACGTGACGTCATCAGTCTTTATCCCTGCACTTCTGGACTATTTACAGAATACATCTTAAACTTTTAATCACGTCAAATAAGGCTCATCATCGGCCTATTTCGGTCCATCGTTATGTTCAGTCTTTCAGCAAACCTCCGGACCAAAACACAAACATTAACAATTAGAAAGCAGTGTTAGACAAGCATTATTCGTAACAAAATGTTAAAAGTGAACGCAATTAAACCCGCGCATAATAAAAAAGAAACTCGCATAGCAAGATGACAAACAGGAATACTATAATTGCATATTTCTGTGTTATTCTAATGTTATCTTTGCTAATTATCGTCCGGATTAATGTATTAACATCACCAAGCGAGCATGCAAAGTCCTCATGAATATGTAATTAAAGATCTTTATGAAACACACAAAATCAAGAAATTTATTCATTTGGACGCTGTAAATAGAAAGTGTTACGTTTCTAAAACATAATTTTACTAATAACTTACGAGCCCGTGTGATACAATTTTTACTATAATTATAAATACCCTATGCATTTTCAACTTGAGAATCAAGCCTCTTTCAATAGAACAATGACCACAGATCAACAATCTTATTGGATCAAGGTCAAATAAGTTTTTGGCGTAGGTGTGGTATTAGAATACGAACGATTTAATTCATTAGTTCCTCTAAGATGGAATTTCAATTTATCAAAGAAGCCTTGCTTGGCCGAGCAGCCAACACTAATCTTGCTTGTTTCAAACTGAGTTGTGCCTTTAAGACTACACACACATATATGCAAAACATAGTATACATGAATTGACACTGCCAAATGCTGTGTTACTGGTAGCACAACAAAAACTTCTTTAACGAAGTTGACGCTAACCAGAATCCAAATCCACCTGTGAGGCTCTCCTTTAAATTACGAAATTTTGACTTTCTTTGCGCTTACAAAAATTCCCAAGTCAAATCTAGGAAAATATTTATGATAGATTTAAGATAGGAGTCATAAGAAATATACCTTAAGATATAAAATATACTTATTGAGAATTCCGATCAAAAAAAAAGAAGATTAAAATTACTACCATAAAACGGGATAAAAATGTAAGATTTATTTCGCTTAAAACATTAAGTAAAAACAATAATAATTTGAAAAATCAATCGCAAAGCTATTTCTTTAGGGCAATATAATAAAATAGCACAACATGGCATGGCAATATCATAAAATGGCGCACATGCATAAATTGCCATTATGATGCATCTAAAGATTTTTTATTATGATAATCCAAGTAGCATAACAAACGGAGCCAAAAAATAACACACCAGTCATCTACATTTGTAAACGTTTTTGTGTGAAGATCTTGCATAAAGACGAGCAACACTAGAAGACCTGACTCACTCGACTCACAATTAGTGTAACCAACCGGTCGCCTACCTTAATCTACTGTTCGGTCAAAGACCGAAGTGGCAGTTGCCGTGAATTAGCCAGGAACTCGGCTATTCAGACATCACAAGATCTATTTATACAAATTACATTTACGTAATGCTCTGGAATTGGTTTCATCTCCAGCTATTTCTAAACATGTTTAGCTCAACCCACAACATCTCCAAATTTTTCAATGGCAGCGTGCCAAAATCTATACAGCGGATTCACAAGGAATTTCTTAAGGGTAAGGGTATGAGAGTGCATAGCCTGCACTCTTACTCTCATCGTCACATACTGCACTAAATGTTCATCATTAACGCCCGTCCTATGAAACTTATGCAATCTCAAGGATCATCGACACCTGCGAGTGGGTCCTCCGCGAATCTTCACGTTTATTCAATAGATTTATTAGGATTTAGTATTTCCTATATTTTTCTGCACATCTACCACTGGAGCTCTTCAAAATGAAATGAGGTATTTTTATTTCGGTCTCATTTGTTCCAATCTCTTCCATCTATCGTCCCATCACTGGGACAAAAATCTGCTTACGCTAGTAATATATGCATATTCGTGTCACTAATTATCTAAGTTGTTCACTAAGAAGTTTATGCAGCCTAGCGACACCAATACTTAGTTATATCCAATGACACACTTGCGTTGTACAAAGAGTTAATGGTAATAAAATAATTTGTAATTGGTACCAAATGCGTTTTGAGTAATGTCTTCAAGGCTAGTAGGCTATGGCTTTAATTTCATATTGATAGTTCCATTCCACGGCTTTGAAAAGTATTGTATAACGCCAAAAGTCCCTAACTGGTTCAGATTTGAATTGCTTAACAGCGTAGATATACTCTACTCATTAATTTTATTAAATTAAGGTGTTCGGTATATTTTGGCGCTTGACACACACACGCAAACGCATACGCATACACACACACACACACGCACACACACACACCCAGA
>JAFELO010000400.1:218275-245213 GCA_017140195.1 Eumaeus atala | reverse complement strand
CACACCGAGACACGCCCACACACACACCGAGACACGCCCACACACACACCGAGACACGCACACGCACTCACCCAGACACGCAGTCACACACAGAAAACTACACCTAAATAAAGCAAAGCATAATAATGTTTTATTCATCCGATCCGCTGGTTATATATTACATTCCTCATCTGACGCCATCTCCATATTTCCAAACATCAGCGTAATATATACTCTCATACCGATGCATTTCAGATATGATACGCAAGTCTGACGCAAGTTAATAAGGATATAACAACAACAAACCTTTAATTTAGGGTAAAAATCTGGTAGCCTGTTGGGTTTCAGGTTGAGCGTATTGCATATCTCTCTGTGGAGTGCCAATATCTGTTTCATGGTGCCCGCCGAACAGAAATGGTCGAACATTTCGGCGGCAAGCGCGCACTCCGGCGGCGTCGGCTCCACACGTCCTCCTCGATTCATCCTGAATCACTGAAACCAAAAATATACCTTTAAAATCATGAACTCCTTATGCAAGGTAGTACAAGATTGTGAATATTTTTCGGGCGAAGCAGGGACGATTGGCTAATATTTAATAAGGGAACGGCGACAGTATCTGGGGCAGATTGTGAATTATCCATATATAATGCTAGCATCACCCCACGGTTTCACCTGCGCAATTCCTATTAATCGTAAAGTCATGGTATATAGCGGTATAGCCTTCCTCAACAAATGGGCTATTTCATACAAAAAAAAATCGATTCAGTCCAGTATTTCCTGAGATTAGCATTCAAACAAACTACTCTCAACTGTTCCTTCCCTATGTTATTAGTACAGATTACGACCTTGCAAATGTTTTTGATATGTTCCTCTAAGTGAACAACACAGCCAATTCAACGAACTATCCTTGCGTGCTATCGATTATGTACCTACTTGAATGCGCTAACGTGTTACATAGCATTGCACCGTATACGGTCTGGGCGTTCCTTGAAAGGGACTTAGACCAGAGCCTATAAACACTAATGATGAGGACGGTATTATTTAACTGCGAATCAGCAATCAGCAGTGAGCAATATATTATATCACATATTCATGAAAAGTTTTCCTACAAATCTTATGTTAGAAGGCTACAGAGCGTACACATGGTTAACTAGTTTAGTTTTATTTTTTAAGTAAAACAGCTATACGCGCTTAACTTGGGGAGTAAGCTGGTACATGCGTGAAGAGTGCTGTGAAAACGATGCCAACGGAAGTTTAGTAACGTTTCGTTATATAACTATAGTTAGTCTCAAATAGTTGCGTCTATGAACAAGAGAAATGTGATAAAATATTTTCTTTAATCGCTTAATAAATAAGGACAGGCGAGTAATCGGAACCTTTTTAAAAATACAGATGCTCATAGATATCCCCACAAGTGTCATACAAATTCGTTGGCCTATTTTCCTACTCCTCTACCACCGGCTCACAAAGATGTGACTTTAAGACGGCATCATGTGAGCCCCGCCGGCCCAATTTTGCCACAATGGATACTACCTCTTGCAGAAGGACTTGTACGGTGTACCACATAAGGTTTTAACTGTAAATTACGAAACACCATTATATTGCCGGGCTCAGTCCGCCGAGTGTTTGAGAGTAAGTCCTTTTGAAAACGATAAGAATAATTTTACTGATTTTGTCGCAGTTTTTTTAGTTAACTAGCCCGACGTTTCAACATAACATTGGTGTTTCTTACCGATGTAGATTTTTTTTCTTTAGGACCTGAACTTATACTGTGAAAGCGAAGAGAAGCCCAGTACAGCTCAATCGGATTGTTGAGTGCCCGTCGGGCGACGACACTAGGTTTGTAGTCGAAAGAGGGACCGCAGACGGGAGATATTTCCCGATATGAGTGTCTATAACTGCTACTTTAACTATTATTATAATGGCCATAGGGATCGAGAGATCCCTCCTCCCCCGACTGACGTCAGGGGCAGCTCGCGCGCGATAGTTGAAATGGCTTCGGCGCTGACGTGTACATAGATATATTAGTGATCGCATTTTACAAATGATGCCATAATGATATTATATTAAATTGAGAACATAAAGAATTAATTAAATATAAAATAAGATTACAGTATCAAATTATGTCAGTTTTTTAACATGTATGAATCATACCGATCCGCAGTTCGCAGGGGCGTCGATTTACGGCTCCGCACTCGGTTGCACTTGCGATTCCAATTACTCGTTTCCTCATCCGAAGACGTCACAATACGAAAACTGTACTGAGTTCTAATAATTCGACCACGGATCTAAATTCTGCTCTATGACCCCGAATTAAATCACATTGCTCCTGATGTTTCATCCCCCTGGACTACCTACTATACACTCATGTGCTTCCCTTAGTTTCGCCGGTGGTAACCTTCCTTTAGGGATTAAAATCTCCGTCGTTTAGAAAAGTAAATAGCAGTTTCGCCTTGATTTAATCCATTGAGCTCGAAATAGACTTCAATATCGATCGTATATGCATTAATTTTAAAAATGTATTTTGTGTGCGAGCGTAGATATTGAACGAATATATGAAATAAACTGTTCGATGGTGAGTTCCTAAATAGTTTTGCAAGCACATAATAATAATTGATGACATAAGTGGCCGCCACTTATATATACATCCCCAATCCTTTATTAGAGAAACACAATAACTTAAGGATGAGATTAAATGATATTTATAAATTTGCAGACATGTCGCACGCACGTCTACGAACATACGTATATAATTTTACTGGGCGTATAACACACCGACTCCCAGTCGCGCTTTAACTTTTTCAGTAACTTCGGAATAGGAGAATGAGGGAACAGTGAGTGCGATTGTGCCTGCGCACACGCTTGCGCAGTATAATATGCCCTGCGCAGATGGCTCTTCTCGATGAGGTGGCTGCATTAGCCGAAATTTGGCTAAGCCGACGTAAAACCAGTGTTTATCAGCTGGAGACAGATAAGCATCAGCTGCTTCATGGAACTACTCGGTTACATTACGCTTACGGTTGTCGTGTAATTTCTTTTTTTTTTTTTGTTGACGCGGGGAAACGCATTTACGCGCCTTTACCAGCCCTGGGTGGTGTCCATTAGTATGTGGGACTCGCGGATATGATAGTGCCGAATACCCGCAAAAACCACCGCGAGTGCCATCTGTGCCGCCCTTGGTGAGGTGCCTCGGAACGACAATCATCGGGGCACCTAGACCATTGGTCAGCCCCCTACGGGAACAACTCCACCTCCACAGATAGGGTTGCCCAGCACTACAGGACAACCCTACCTACTTTGGGACAGTGTAATCGGGTGAGGTTCCCATCCTCGCCCCTCGCCCCGTGCGCCAAAGCGCCAGCTTCTGTTGCACTTAGGTCCCCTCTTCTTATAAGAGAGGTAGCGAATGTGATTCCTCCTCCTGATCTTTAAGCCCCATCTTCTTATAAGAAGGGTGCAAAGATCCCCTCGTTTCAATTGGCTTCGCCTGGGCTCACCCCAGGCTACTAAGCCCCACCGCCACGACAAGGCCTTGAACCATGGTGGGGTCGTATAATATCCTGTTTTCACTGCAAGTAATAATTTGATTTTGAATTCCCTCATTTCGCTACTAGTGCTGTACTTTCGTAGTGCTGTACATCCTTTGACGCTTAAGCGTCACTGTTTGTCGCTTAGTTCGTGTGGCAGGCAGTCTTTCCTATTTGTCGAATGGTTCCATTGTTGTCCGAATGATGCTTTGTAACCAACATTTAAGCCCACAGGAAACTCAGCAGTAGATTAAGTTGAATCCAACTATCGTTTTCAATTCGTCGTTGTCGACCATGGTTACGGAGCGATCAGGCGGTTCCTTTTTTACTAATGGCCCCAGAAACTACCGAAGTCTTACAAAGCTAACACTATTTAAGAACAAATTACTTAGTTTTAGTTACTAATGAAAATAGAACAGCATTTGAATAAGCCCAATAAGCCAAATAAAGCATTATGAGACTTGGCATACTAATTCAGATCCTGAGGATCAAGGATTCGCAAATTGCTTTGCCCTTATTAGACTCAAAATTATGCTTTACGGCGCCTGCCATCAACAACGTACTATTAACAATAATCCTTTTGTTTCAAAGTGGTACGTGTCCTTTACGACTTTAATGAGATTGAATTTGAAACCTTTGTTTACTCATGTCGCGTGAATCACGAGACACATCATAAAAAAATAATGAATGGAATAAAATAAATAAAAATAACGAGTATATTATACTTATCGCATTCCTAAATAATAGCATATTTGTATATATTAATGTATGAATATTTATTAGGAAAATCGACATGCAAGATCAAAATACAGGCAATCTGGATGAGAAGAAAGATTCACATTAGATATTTGTTTACATTCAATAGGGTATTTTGTTATTTGTTAGAAGCACATTTATTTTTTATCGTTCTGGGATATAATAGGATAGGGGACTCAGGATTTTGTTCTGGATTTTTATTATTTAATATAATTGATCTAATATTTTTAGATATTGATAATAATTTTTGAAATCGGTCCAGTATTTTTTTAACCAATTCGTTATAAACATATACATAGATATAGCAAACGAGCAGTCGGTTCACCTACGAACCTAAACCTTGAACATACCTATGCAGCTGCAGTATTCAGTTTAATCAATATAACAATAGATACGTTATTTATAACAACAAGCATTTCCGCATAGAATATACAACGCACTATTGTTAGTCTTCTAATCATTAGTTATTCTCATATTTTTTCTTAGAATTTGTTATAATATAGAAACATGAAAAATCTTTGAAGTGGAGATTTGCACTATAATATGTTGAATATAAATATATATACTTAGTCCATAAACACTGCTACAATATAAAATATTACATTTGAATTTGGAATATGTCATCTTATACGACTGTAATGAACAGTATTTACTCATTTTGGCGCCAATACTTTGTACAATAATTTGAGATGTTAAAGTGGAGTGGGGCGATAAAGTGAAACATAATCCCCGTGATTGCAATACACAAAGTGCCAAATGCTATTTTTTAAACTCTTCATACGCTTGGTATTAGACGATTGTTTGTGTAGCGGGCTATTAATAGGTACAACGAGAGAAAGATCTGGCCGTCCACGTAGAACCATGTAGCGTATTTTAAGAGATGACTTAGGACTTACAGCTTATAAGAGACGCACTGGCCATTCGTTAACTAATAAATTAAAGGTGAAACAACTACTAGAGCGTTACGCGAAGAGAGGTCACAGAAAAGTTTTGCTTACGGATGAATTTTTTTACAAAACAGCAACATTTTAACAAACAAAATTACCGAATTTATGCTCGAAGCCCTAAGGAAGCTTCCCAATTAGTTAACAGAGTGAAGTGCAACATGGACATTATCCGATCCGACATCAGTTATGGTTTGGTTGTTCGCTATGAAGGAGTGACTGAGCCATGTATTTGTGAAAAAGGTATCAAAACATCGGCACAAATGTATCAAGGTACTATCCTTGAGAAGGTAGTTAATGACACCATGTTCAATATCCAAGTATGGTCCTTCCAGCAAGACTCGGGACCAGATAAAGCTCGATGCACCCAATCTTGGTTAAAACGAACGTTCCGAACTTGATCAGAACTGAATACTAATTTTCATCTAGTCTCGAACATAATCCGCTGGTTTATGATTTATGGTCAGTTTTAGAGAATGCAGCATGCCCTAAACGCCATGATAATTTGGAGTCCCTAAAATAATCTATACGATTGGCAGTGTAGAAAATCCCCATAGAAGGAGTGCGAGCGAGTGAGCTTCTATTGACAACTAGCTTCAACGTTTACAGGACCGTGTTGCAACCAATGGAGACCACTTCGAATAAGCTTTTTATATTTTTTATTGTTTTATATATGTATTACACTTACACACTGTAAAAGTAAAAAATGTTAATTGTAATTTAAAAAATATTTTTTAATTGTAACTATATTTATGGCAAGACTAGGTATAACAAACCATTATTACACACTACCTACGCGAATACAGACACGTAGGCTGTTTGGGGGCAAAATTTAGTGATTAGTATATAATAAAGTAGGTATTTCTGACCACAAACAGAGTAAGTCCAGCATTGAGAGTTGAATGTTTTTGTTTATCTCATACAAAAATATTCAAATTCACCACTTGCTGAACTTGGTCAGAAGTTTGCTTGTCGTGATGCGTAGTGTCACAATTAAGGAATATTACGATGTGGGAGGATGTAGGTTCGGTTAGCCTGTCTTGCGGTCACATCCAGGTCGAGTTTTATAATTATACTTTATTATAAATATACTATTACAAATAATCAAAAGTTGTTTAATATACAGGGTCGATGTTAAACCGTCCTCTGAATTTCCATCAAGAAGTGGCAATAGACTCCCAGAAATATAATTACAATAGTAATATTGATTTTGAATCTTAAACAAAGTAATTGCTAAAAAAAATGCTCTGCTTTCATTGTGCAAAAGTGTATGTGTCATGTAAGCGAGACGTACCAAACAAAATAAGCGATTCTATTCTGGCTAGCAACGTCTTAGTTGATGTTTTTAACAGCATAAAAAGTTCGTCTAAGACGTGACTGGCACACTAACTATGGGCAACGAGTTCAATAATTTGATATAAACGTACGTTACATCTGTAATCGGACTTTCTCTATCTATTATCTTATCTTTTAAAGAGTCTCCTAACATAATGTCGGCTATATTGCCCTGAAATGATTATAAATATAATTCGATCAGCTCAAGACTATTCTTTCACGGGGTAACAAAGGAAAGGTACCGATTATTGTGCATTGTCTCCCCAGACGGGTATCCATTCCAAGGTATTTTATTTTGCTCACTCGAGCTGTCGGATTACACGGTCGGAAAGTGATTGTTCCCAGCATATTTGTTTGTTTGTGCAATCATTCCAATCATATCGTCATCATTAGCAGCCCTTATTACTATCCACTGCCGGATATAGGTCTATTTCAATGAACATCATGACGATCCATCTCCTGCTACTGGTACCCATCCGTGTAGAGAAATCTGGTGAATCCAATCATATCGATGATAAGAAAACCTTATAAAACAAAAATCTACACTAATCTATACTAACTATACTAATAATTTTAATATTTTTATGCTGAATAGTCCATTCATCGAGGAATGCTATAGCCTATATACCATGACGCTATGACTAATGAGAGTGAAACAGTGGGCGAAGCTCGTAATAATAGAATAGCTGAAGAGTTTGTTTGTTTGAATGTGCAAATCTCAGGAACTGACCCGAATTTAATAATTGTTTTTGTATTGAACGACGCGTGTCCGACCGCATTACTGTCATGATGATCATATCGGGGGCGTCGCCCTCCTTTCCTCCAGTGGGAGACTGGCTACTTCTTGCGAAGTATTTAAGATACACCATTTTATATTTAATTTAAGGCAATTTCGACGATAGATCAGTTAGAACACCATCTGCATGCTTTGTGTGATATACATATAATGTCCAATAATGTTTATGGACTTATCACACCAACATAGTTCCCGTATTAGGTACCTCCACCATCCCACAAACAAAAGAAAATGGAAATATATGATGTCATCTTACTTACTGATGTTATATATTCGAAGAATGTTTGTTACGACAAAAGTACTGGATTGATTTATGAAAAAAAATATTGTTGTAGCTTTTGTATTAGAATAACATATACGGTTATTAGAAACTTGTTTTTTTACAAGGATTTGTCTGTTATGCACGCGGACAACGTCGCGGGCAACTGCTAGTATTGTTATACTTATATATTAACATATCCTGACTGACTGACTCATCGTCCCCGAGCATTAACTAATATTGTTAGGGCAATGAAATTTGATGAGTTTTATTGAGTAGGCGCCCACTAAGGAATTTTGAAATTTCTTCCCCTAAGTACTGAAATAGGTTCGCGGGAGGACCGCCGGTCGCTACTAGTATATTTATATATCAATTTATGTATTCATTATCATTATCAGCCCTTATCGGTCCACTGCTGGACGTAGACCTCCTTCAATAAACGCGCCTTCAAGACGACCGATCTCCTGCTACATCTCACTCTCTCACATCCATACTGGACCGGCTACTGACCGGAGATCGTCTTCCCGCCTGGTGAACCTTCGACCAACACTTCTTTTTCCTAAGTGCGGCCCCCATACAGAACCCTAATGGCTCATATGCCATCTGTTCTTCTGAGTGTGTGACCAGCCCATTGCCACTTCGGCAAGCTTATTCGTCGCGTGATATCGAATACTTTAGTTCTCTGCCTTATAACTTCTATACGAATTCTATCGGACAGTGAAACACCCAACATTACACGTTCAATAGCCCGTTGAGCTACCGCAAACTTGCAGACCAGTCCTAAATTAAGAGACATGTTTCGGCCCCGTAGGTCATCACGGGGAGAACAAATTGGCTGAAGACTTTTGTCTTCAAGCTCTGCGGTATAGACGACGTGAGAATGTGACTAAGCTTCCGGAATGCTGCCCAACCCAACTGAATCCTTCTATCGGCTTCCCTCACGAAGTTATGTCTACCAATTGCAATATTTGTCTGAAGTATACGTCTTCGCCTACGAGTCCGAGAATGGCACCTTCATTGTTGACCGGTCTAGGGAGAACGTGTTCGTGGAACATGACCTTTGTCTTCTCCAAGTTCATCTCAAGGCCAGTACGTCGGGACGATTCACTTAGAATGTGCAACATTTCCTGTAAGCTCTCGAACGACTCGGTCAACATAACGAAATCGCCGGCGAAACGAAGATGTGAGAGGTACTAGCCGTTAATATTTATGCCGCATTCTGCCCAGTTTAAGGTCTTAAAGACGTCGCCCAAAGCATTATTGAACAGTTTCGGGGAAATGACGTCCCCCTGTCGCACTCCAAGATGCAATTGGACTAGCCTTGTTTGACCTCCCGGAATCAGAACGGACATAAAAGCAGTAACATACAATGCTCTCAGTACTTTGACGTATCGCCAGTCGACCTGACATCGCTGTAAAGCTTCCAGAACAGCCCAGGTTTCGACAGAGTTAAACGTAATTTCATAGTCCACAAAGACTAGGCACAGCGGCTGATTGTACTTAGCTCTCGTAACATAAGTTCGCCTCCTGCCCTAAGAAGTTCGACTGTAATTCAGTCTGACTGTCTTAACTGGAGCCTTTCCCCCTTTAAGCTGCGCAAGAACTACACTAATCTCACTTAAGCTGACGTCTGGAAGATCGCCTGACAAATGCCGTGTCAGACTTGCACGAGGATCGTTGTTCAGAATATCGGGATGAGGAGCGTGCGACGTATATACCTTGCTATAGAAAGTTCGATCTCAGATAAGATCTCAGGCTTAGAAGATACGGCAACCATAGAATCAGTCCTAACCCATGTCAGATGACTCCTTCCAAGCTTCTCCACAGAAACCTTCGACCCTCTATTCTGCTCAATCGCTACGGTAACCCGTTGCGTATTTGAGCAGCGAAGGTCTCGGCGTATTAGTTTGCGGATTTGCTTAGTCCGAAACCTAATCTGCGATTGCCCATCTGCCTGCTTAGCGTGGCAATTACGAGCTCCTTTAGTGGAAAACAGCAGAATCCGGCCCCTAGTTCCTGGTAGTTCCACTAGTCCTGGCTACGGTAGCGGCCACTGTAACGGTGGAACAAAGTGTGCTAAGAATCTCCGGACTACGGATCAGTACCACCGATCTGACCTGGCTACGTATAACGGACGAACTCTTCGACTAGATAACCACTTGGTAGAGCTGTAGGTGGAACTGGGAAAAATCCAATGGGACCTTCTGGGGTTACGTGAAGTCTGAAGGCAAGGCGAAGACACCATAATTATGCCGTCGGGACACCTGTTCCACTTCAGGGAAGGCGACACTCCGTCACAAGGCGGCGTGGGATTCCTCGTGTATAACCTCCCTCGAAGGCAACATCGTCGAGATCTATATCGAATAGGGTGGCGTATCTCGTACTTAAACTCACTAAGAGGTACAGCCTCAAAGTAATACAAGTGCACGTACCAACCTCGACACATTCAGATGACGACGTGGAGGCAACTTATGAGGATGTCTCAAAGGCCTTACATAACACCTGTAAGGCCCACTTTAATGTTGATGGGGGACTTTAATGCCAAAGTGGGAGTACGAAATGATGTCGAATCGAGTCTGGGACCACATGGAGTCGGAAGTCGAAATCGCAGGGGGCAAATTCTGGTAAATTTTCTCGAGAAAGAGGGCCTCTTCTTAATGAACTCTTTTTTTTAAGAAGAGGCTCCATAGGATTATGACGGACCGAAAGCATATATTTAGGGATATCTCCGTGATCAACAGGTCTAAAACCGGAAGTGATCATCGATAGGTTACAGGCTCTCTGAATATAGGCTTTCGACGCGAGCGTGTTCGATTAGTACAGTCAACACCCCGACCTAACTTCCAGCGAACCATGGTACCCAAAAACTCCAACACTATTGGAATTAAAAATCCGGTTCGATGCCCTAGATACGTCGGAAATTACAATGGCAATTGACGAGGCCATGAGTGGCGTGATTGGTTGCATTCGGGACGTGGGTGAAGGATACTGTAGGAGTAAATATACGAGCAGGAAAGCCAAACTCTCAGATGAGACGCTTGGACTTATCGAGGGAACGCAGAGCACACGAAGATCTTACGGCTGCCGATGTCAGGCTTCCATCTAAGTAAATTTATGTATATATAAACTTAATTCGAAATCGCAAATATTGGTGTACCATGCGTATATTACCCGATATCGGAGCCAATATACAGTCAAGACAAGTTCCAAGTCCAGGTTAGATACCAGTACAAAGGCAGTACATTGGGGCCACTCTGTCGATTACGGGACGTATCTACTTTGTAAAATAGCAGTAGGCCGATAACGTTGACAATATAAGGAAAACGAGCAGGTGGATAACCTTAAATTCGTATAATGACAGGAAATGTAGATGCATTGTCTTCATTGTCCGGCTGACTTAGTTCCTGAGCCACATTTTCCTTTATATTAATATTCTCTTTCTAATAAACTAGTTTATTAATCATATTTTCTTATTATTAATTTTCTTGTATCTTTTTAATCTGAAAACAGTTTAGTATTATAAATATAGTCTCAGGTGTTTGTGATCAAATTCCCCCAAAACGATTTGATGTACTTTTGTTTTAAGTGTTTCTTTTTATCTTTATTATGGTAGATAGGATATCTCGCAATGTATATCTTATGTATTTATTCAGCATTTTCACGAAGTCAGAAGAAAGAGATAGTGCCACGCTGGCGAGTTGGACTGGCTCGACCGGGAAGCTACCTCTCGGTACGCTGTCGTGTTTTGTATCTAATACTAAACAATATTTAACAGTAAAAAAAGTGACGATCTCCGCGCAGTAGCCGCTCCGGAATGGATGCGAGTAGCAGGAGATCGGTTGTCTTGGCGTCCATTGAAAGAGGTCCCAAAGTGGACCGATAAGGGCTGATGATAATAATAATGATGAATGTGGAAGTTAGATTAAAAAAAAAAAACAAAAGTATTTTTTCATATTCTAGGTGTTAGTTTTAGTGTGGGTAGTTCCAGTTTTAGTGCACGGTAGTGTCAGTTATATTTGTAGTTCCGTTTAATAAGTCATGTTTATCCTTCGTCAATTGAATGTCATTAAGAGAACCAGTTTTAATCGTTTTCACCTCAATTAATTAACGAAATGTGTATTTAGAGCAGTTTCTTTTTAGAATTCCGCACGTAGAATCTATACTGATACTAGCTGACCCGGCTCAAATTATTTTGCCGGGTTGGGTGAACAACCCTTTACCATTTACGGGTATGAAAAATAGATTGTAGTCGATTCTCAGACCCACTGATTATGAATATAAAATTTGGTAACAATTGCCAATGCCATTTCGAAAAAGTAAGGTAACTAACATTGTGACACGAGAATTTTATACAATATATGATTATAATGCTAAGAGTTTGTTACTTTGGTTGAATGTGGTAATCTTAGGAACTACCGTTTCGATTAGCAAAGTTTCGGTGTTAAATAACCCATTCACCCAGGATAGCTATAAGCTCTATACAATTCGGACCCATTCTGGACAACGCGGATAACACCGCAGCGCGTTGCTACTACCAAATATCTATGTATCGCTTTGGTATGTTTTACATGTAAATGTTTTTCATTTAACAATAATTATGGTGATTTCGTTCTCTCTATAGTCTATTGCCAACTGCGCAGGTGCAGTCGGTGTTCCCTCACCCTCCTATTCCGAAGGGGCGGAAATCCGACACGACCGGAGAAAACTAAAAAGTAATTAAGTAAAAACGGATACCGCAGAGCTTGAAAACAAAAGTACAACCAATGCGTTCTCCCCGTGATGATCTACGGGGCCGAAACATGGCCTTTTAACTTACAAATTGAGCGTGCTATGTTGGGTGTTTCACTGTCCGACAGAGTTCGTGAAGAAGTCATAAGGCAGAGAACTAAAGTATTCGATATCACGCGACGAATAAGCTCGCCAAAGTGACAATGGGCTGGTCACACACTCAGAAGAAGAGATGGCAGATGGGCCAATAGGGTTCTGTATGGGGGCCGCACTTAGGAAAAAGAAGTGTTGGTCGAAGGTTTACCAGGTGGGAAGACGATCTCCGTGCAGTAGCCGTTCCGGGATGGATGCGAGTAGCAGGAGATCTGTCGTCTTGGCGTTCATTGAAAGAGGCCTACGTCCAGCAGTGGACTGATAACTGCCGATAATGATGGATAGTGCTACTGCTCAAAATGTCATCGGAACCAGATAAGTACTACTCACTTAAATAATACCCATTCGCACTAGTTTTCACACATATAACACCTATTAATAATGGTGAAACCCTAGCTCTTACAGTAAATAGCATGGGGCCAGTTTTCGTTGTGTGATAACAATATCAACATAGTTTCAGGAAATTCATTGTTATATACTTCACATTCTATATTGCACAACATGTAGGTAGCATGAGCAATAATAATTGGATGGATTATATAAACTCTTACAAGCTATCAACACATAATTGCAGTTATAATATTAATAATAATGAAACAGATACTTACTCAAAACTAAAATTGACACTATATTTTATATTTACAAGACTACAATATTCTTAAAGAAAAAAAAGGATATCTATTGTTCCCACTTATTTTCATTGATATGGAGAAAAGAGAACCACATAGAGAAAACAATAAATTCACAGTGACCGCGGACAGTAGACTACAAGTCTTTCTCACTTATGCATAATGCGGATAACAATAGCTCAATCATCTTAATGAGATTATAAAATAAGGTGTCCGAAGTCCTTACTGATTGACTGATCTAACTATTAAAGTTAGGGCCATGATTTTGGTGAGTGGGGTAGTTTAGTAGAGCCCACCTACACAAGAATCTTGGAATTTCAACCCCTTAAGGAAGTGAAATAGGGGTTGATATTTTGTATGAATATCCTTTTCAATGGGCTACTGATTTAAATTAAAGTAACTAATTAAAAAAATCCCGAAAAAACTTAGATTAGACAGGCTTCCACATGGTCAGAACAATGTAGCCTGTTCAAGAGTGAGCTCCACATCGTCTAAGAGGTCTTAAATATCAACATTTTAAATGAATATGTAAAAATAAACAACTTCCACTCAAGCCGCAAGCAATAGGTAAAAATTTTGTAAATATAATATATATCAAGTTTATTTTATTTAATACTTCATACAAAATTATTAAAATATCTTGATTAAGATATTATTAATACCTCTAACCAATTAGACTGTTAAATTTACTCTTAAGATAAAATCAGCCCAAGCAAAGCAACCTACTCCAAGTCTGTAAGAACGACCAGAAAGTTCCAGATGATAAATTGAATAAATAGAGTATATTTTATAAATATATTTATTATTCATCAAGTAAATAAATAATTTTGTTACGAAAACAGAGTAACTCTCTTGTGGAATAAGCCCTTATTGCAATCCCCATATTTGGAGATGCAATTAAGAACTGTACTATATAAAAGGGAATGTTTTAAACAGATCTTCAACACCATAGTGATTTTATCTAAAAATCACTACATGTTCAAAATATGAACTGTGCCTGTGTGTGTAATCATTTAATAATATTTTGTTTTCTTAACTGATAATTTCAGTACACTGATAGAAAACTAAAACTTAAGAGAAAGATAGATTTGCGATTGTTTTATTTATTATTGTAAAATAAATTATTAGGATTTTATAAGACCTTATTATGAATGAACAATAACTTTAAGAACAACGGTATTATGATTTACTATATTCGTACTCCGCACACTTGTATTACGCATACCAGGTGAATGTACGATAGGTATATATTTAGAAAAGCACACATTTTACAACTAAGAACATCTATTTTAACAAACAATTTACAATTGTCCATTATAATATATGTTTTATGATTATTTCCATAATCAACCATACGAGGTAAGTTATTGTAGCCCGTCATACCTGTAATTATTCCTTGACCTAAGATGTATTATTCGGTAAAATCACTAAATTCACCGCATTGCCATTTCTGTTCACGCACATAATAAAGACAGCAATTCCATAAATAGAAACGTAAAATAGTATAATTTAGCTAAGCTTAATCGTTAAAACTGACCTGAAATTTTAACTAAATAACTCTCACAATCTCCTTCCCCACCATTGCTACTTTGCTAATAATACCACAAAGTACAAACAAGTGTTATAGTATTTTCAGTATTTTACGTCTGACAGTTCTCTTCTTGGTAGTTGGTATTATGTGACATCATCTGTCACCAAAACAAAATGTGGACGGGCAACAATATAATTAGTGTTACATGTTAGTTTTTTACCCAGATAAAAATATTATGTTAATTAAATATTTATAAGTTTATATTAAACTTATGCCTGAGTATGTTTCAAAAATTCCATTTTTCCTAATAAAGAGACTGCCTTAATTTGAAGTTATTTTCTTTTACCTTTGTTGGTGACACATGGTTTTAATTTATAAAAAAATATTTGATTTTGATATGTTGTGATAATTCTCTTATATAATATGTTTATGAAAGTATAGAATGTATGAGGTCTGTGTGTCATTATAAAACATTCTTACGGAGTACCATTCTACTCGTTAACAGGGAAAATCGGAGAAAGAAAACAAGGCAGCACACCGTCTTGTTAATCCAACCCTAATGTAGTTTGTGAGCCAACCTAAATAACCAGACATAAAATTACCATAGAGACAATATAGATAAATGGAAGCCGATCCAGATAAACGAACGGATGAACGGAGCCGTCCACCGGTAACTAAATTAAGATAAAGCTACGTATGTGTTATAGGAAATTACATTTTTTTTATTAAAATACCTATGGTACCTGTCGTACCTGGTATGTGTTCTGAGTACGAATATAGTAAATCATAATACCGTTGTGTTCTTAATGATGATGATGGGTAGTAGGGGGTTAATGTTAGATATATTAGTCAATAAAGTTAAATTATTTAAAAATATAATACTTTTGTAACAGTTCAAAACTCACTTAAGATTTTATTTATAGATAGCAGACCCTCATGATTTAATTCTCGCCTACCCTAAAAATGCACCTTCACAAGTGAAGTTTCATAAAATTGATGTTTCCATCCTAAAAGAAACCAACTTAGCAAATTTCAAGTTTGTAGGTGTAATAGCTTCTGAGATTTCGCGTTCGATCAGTGTGCAGTATTTCGCTTTTACGTACAGCCGTACAGGTTAGGTAGAAATCATAAGCATTTAAGAGATATAAGGGTTTAAAAATTTTAAAATAACACTTTATTTTCTCACTTAAATAGGTGAAGTGTGTAAAGTAAAAGATTTTAAACTAGACGTTTTACGATATATCAACGCATTATTTAAAAAAGAAGCCACTTTTATACCAACATAACCAATAATATAAAAATTGAAAAATGTTTACTATTACGTAATAAAAGGGAAGAGGTAAACTCATGTCAAGGTAATCACCTGATTAGCCATTTCTCTGTCCTTTTCTAAATTATAATGCCGCTGTACAGGTACATATCCAGACGATAATTGTCATCATGTCATCATGACTTATCCATTCCCTCCTGGTAATTTTAAGGCTCCTAGTAATTGTAACCTGTACAATTGTTAAATAATGTTTATTAATAAAGACAATAATAATAGGTACATTTAAATCTTTTGTTTTCGCATAATAAATTTCTTAAGGATATAATATCAATATGCCTATGACCAACATTGGACGTCAACCGGCTGATGATGATGATGATAATAATAATATCAATAATGAAATAACATCACTATTGAAGAGTAACTGTTTTAATAATAAAAAAATGATATGTTAATACATACCTATTCATAATATGTTTAATACCAAGTAGCGATGTTTCAACGTCGTCACCGTCATGTTTCAACATCGAGGCCGTCACTGTTTCTCAAAGGAAGCCGCCAACTTGCAATTCACGCAGCCACGTTGTAACGGAAAGTGGCGGCGATGTAGGATAAGGTAAACGGCCAATAGGAACCTAGCTTTACATGTTTGAAGCAAGCCGCCTGCACCCTCGGCGCCGCCTACAATGCCTACACGTATCACAAAAATCAAAGGCGTGTTCACATAACAGTTTCAAGTTAAATCGTATTACTTACTTACATACTTTTATTCAAGATTATTTTTAGATGTATATTTCAGTTGAGCTTTCTGTAGACTGTTCAACAGAGTTCTGTAAGAAATATTTCCGACTTGAAGTAACTAACAATAACAATTTTGTAAGAGGTATGCACATTGAAATCGATTCAGGCTAGCACAAGCTGTGAAGTACCTCTCGCTCACATGATATGCAACTATGCACCTTTACGACGATCAGGTTTCGTGGTATTTTTATGTAGTGGATGATCCATTGGAGAGGAAAAGTTGCCTCCTGTTTTTATTTGTCTGAGAAAAATAAAAACATTGCCCTCCTCCGACGCAATCAGGAGGACAAGCGCCTTCAAGTTGCATTCAAATTACGGAGCTGTGTGGACGTGTACGGAATTGTGAGTGTTAATAAAGTCAACCGTGATTAATGTGTTTTAAGCAACTCATATTGTGTTTACATTTTTATCATGCCATCGTTTTTCTACAGTAACATACAGTACACTGATATTGTTTTGGCATAGGGGATGGCTCAGGGCAATTGTAGTAAAGCCTTGCGCTTCTATAGGGGTATTTTGTTCGTCGGAATGATGAACGTATTCCTTCCAATGGCCGAATGTTTATGCGAGTGGTACAACGTTTACGGGGTCACGGCAGTTATGTGCCCCGCAATACAGACGCTAGCAGCAACAATAACTTGGAAATTCGTGACATAATACTTCAACATTTCGACGAAAATCCGGAAGACAGTACTAGGTCTGCTGGAAAGATATTGCGGGTGCCGCATAGTACTGTGCATGGCGTTCTTAAAGAAGATACCCGCCCTCCTTATAAAAATAAGTCAAGTGCAAGCATTGTTACCTATTCATTACTAACGCCGCATCGATTACTGTTAATGGCCAATAATCACAGTGACTGTGTACCTATCTGCATTAATGAGTAACTTACTGCGGTAGGTTAGTTTATCAATTAAGCTTAAATTTTGTTTTTAAATTTTTTAGCCAATTTGATGTCCCTTTTCAGCTTTGTTATTGGTCATCGATAAGAAAGCTAAATAACTTTTTTATTCGTATGGCTACGACAGTTTAGTTAATTTTCATGAGCTTATCGTGTCGCATGATTCCGCTTGAATTTTGCACGCGCCTTCGGTTACTTACTAAGTGGGCGACTCTGAACTCCAGTCGACATTAAGCGCACTGTTAAGGGGAAGCGCTGTCACAGTACATATTGTATCATATATACAGTACGTATCTTATGTAAAAATACTTTGATGGTATACTATATCTACTATACTAGGTGTTCAGTTTTCCCGTAAAGTCTGTATATGTAATATAAATTTCAACATATACTACAATCCTCTCAAGAGTCTACGGGGCTGAAGTGACAAATGTCTTCTAAAATGTCAGTATAATCTATAGATATGATCCCAAAATACAATGTAAGATTAAACATTTCATAAGACTAGTGACCGTCCAGACAGTTAAATCTTATCTTAATGGAATAAGAAAGAAACATTCGATTTCTGTTTACTGTAGTAAGGCTCATATGTAGTGGGTAACTAAATAAAATCGAAAATATATTCAAGGACTGCGTGCGTGGCGTAGGGTGCATATCGTTTTATATTAATGTTAAATTAAGGAAATCTCTAAAACATTCCTTATATTTTAACAGATAATTTACCTCTCAGCAAATGGTAAACAAGTAATCAGAGCCTTTTCAAGCTTACTGACAACCATATTTTCAAGCCTACTGACAACCATAGAGACCTGCACAATTGTTATGCAAACGTATTGTCCTCTTTCCGTCGTCCCTTCGCAGAAAAACACAAAAAAAGCATGAAATGTTACAGCATACCAGTTCCGTCCGTCCGTGGGTCATCTTCACTGGCCTGGGGAGGCCTGCGATGATTACGGGTATCGAGGCGAACCTCATGACCCGAGTCTATTCGCGAGGGGCAACTGTCCCCTCGGTGATGGGGGCAACCCACTCATAGTGGGTTGTCGCGCACCGAGGTGCGGAGGCCGTACGGCCTGAATAGGGACCGCGACCGTGACCTACTGGCCTGCAGGTGTGGTGAGTGGTGAAATGTGATGATGTCCGAGTGTGATGTGGGTTATGCGTGTGAGTAAATGATCCTCGTCTCGATCGCCGGGGCCGAGGACCCCTCTACGCTTGGTGGATCACGGGATACGAGCTCACGCGGGTACGGTCGCCCATCGGGTGGTCGCGCGTGTAGCGGGGCCGGGTCCCTCAGGTGGGCGTGCGGTCCATCAATCGGGCCACAAACTCACCGACAGACTCGACCCGCAGCTCTCGCGCGATCACGTCGTTCCGGACGTAGCGGCCGGCCCCCATGACAACACGCAGGGATATGCTCTGCTGAGCTTGCAGGCGCTTCTTCTGGCTCGGGGAGGTGAGCGCGTACCATGCCGGGGCAACGTAAGTGAGCCGCGATCGGATGTACGTCTAGTATATCCCCAGTTTCGTGCGTAGTGAAAGCTCGGATGCAAGCACAGGTCGCAGTAGGGCGCGGGCTGCCCTCGCCTGGTTGATCGCTTGATCAGCCTGCGAGCCCATCCGCAACCGCTGCACCCAAGATACACGACCGAGGACCTCCAAGACAACTCCTGGCCGCCCAGCTTTGACCGCCCCGGCATGCTGAGCCTCGTGCTGACGTATAGGGATGCCGTTTTCTCCAAGTTGACGGACATCCTCCATTTGCTGAGTCACTCCGGCAGTCGATCCATCAGCCGCTGCATTCGCCCTGCTACAAGCTCAAGCTTTCGGGACGAGGATATGTAGGCGCTATCGTCGGCGAACAGCGCGAACAAGACATCCGTTTCGCCCTCTCCCATTGGGTTGTTGAGCGACGGGATGTCGTTGGTATAGGCCGCGTATAGGCAAGGGGATAGGCAACTGCCCTGCGGCACGTATGGCCCGCAGGGAGGAATGTCGCCCCTCCACCACTACCCGAAAGGTTCTTCCTTTCAAGAACGACGCCACTAGTCGCACGAGAGCCGGCGGGACGCCGGCGTCCATCGACTTGCCCAGGAGGCCTGGGTGCTACACCCAGTCGGAGGCCGTCTCCATGTCGAGAAAAAAAAAACTCCAACCGAGTGTCTTCCCTTGTTCATCTCCGTGGCCAAGTGATGGAGCATCCGCGTCAACTGCAGTGTGGTCGAGTGGCAGCTCAGGAAACTGAACTGCTCCTCCTTTATTGGGACGTACAGCTTCATTCTCCGGAGCAATAGCCGCTCGAACAACTTGGCCACGTGCGACAGCAGCGTGATCGGCCGGTAGTTTCCGGGAAGGTGCCGAGGCTTGCCCGGCATCGGGAGGACGACGATTCTCCCTTCCTTCTAGATATCCGGAAAGTGGGACGTGCGGAGAATGCCCTTATCTATCCTGGTGAGAGCCACGGCTGTGCGCCACGGCATCATCACCAGTGATGTGGGGGATGTTGTCGGGGCCTGGTGCTTTGTGCCTCGAGAGGCGAAGGGCAACCTTCCGCAGCTCGGCTGGGGAGATAAAATCAATTGGCCTTGAACAGTGGGCAGCGGGTTCGGGACCATAGGTCGCGAGGGAGGTCACTCCGACGGCGCGCCTTGACGTCGTCTTATCTACGTTGACGTACATGCGCCACCTACGGAGCCACTCTGGCAACCGTTCCAGCATGCGCTCCGGATTTCGGGACGAGGTTACGTATACGTTGTCGTCGGCGAACAGCGCGAGCATGGCGTCCGCCTCACCCTCTCCCGAAGGATCATTGAGTGTGGGGATGTCGTTGGTGTAGGCCGCGTACAGGCAAGGGGATAGGCAACTGCCCTGTGGCACTCCGGCACGTATGGCCTTCACCGAGGAGTGCCTCCGCTCCACCGCCACCCGGAAGGTCCTACCTTCCAAGAATGACGCCACTAATCTCACAAACACCAGCGGGACGCCGGCGTCCACCAACTTGTACAAGAGTCCCGGGTGCCACACCCTGTCGAAGGCCTTCACCATATCGAGAAAGACAGCGACAGAGTGTCTCCCGTTGTTCATCTCTACAGGCAAGTGGTGGATACCCCGCGTCAGTTGCAACGTGGTCGAGTGGCCGCTGCGGAAGCCGAACTGTTCGTCCCTTATGGGAATGGACAGCTTCAGCCTCCGAAGCAGAAGCCTCTCGAACAACTTGGCGATGTGGGACAACAGCGTTATCGGCCGGTAGCTTCCAGGCAGGCTTCGGGGCTTGCCCGACTTCGGCAGAACGATGACCCTCCCCTCTTTCCAGGTCTCCGGAAAATGGGCCGTCCTTAGAATGCCATTTGCGATCTGAGTGAGAGTCACGGCTGCTCGCCTAGGCATCATCACCAGCGCTGTGGGGGGGGATTCATCGGGGCCTGGAGCTTTGCACCTCGAGAGGCGAAGTGCAACTTTCCGCAGCTCTGAGGGGGAAATGAAATCCTTCCCGCTGAGTGGCGGAGTCGGGCTCTGAAGGAGCTCTCGAATGCGGCACTCCACCTGCTCGTGATGCTCTGCGAACGACGGCGCCGCTGGGTGTGGTGAAAACTGCGTGTGTAGACGTGATGCGAGCACCTCGGCTCGAGCCTGCGCTCCGTAGTGTTTTGCGCCTGTGGTGTCTAGAAGTGGAGTGATGGTGGTCTTTAGCCTCGTGAGACGTCTGTTTAAGTCTTGCAGGCTGGTGTCGTTTTCGCTGGCATGGAAGACTGTACTCTCCCAGCCTGCTCCACGACACTCCCTCACCTTCGCAGACAGTTCCTCGGCCAGCTTTTTGAGTTGTGCCTTGATCCTCGGACAGCGGATACGGGCCCAGAGTTTCCTCATCTGGCGTTTCCTCTGCAGGTCCGCCAGTAGGCTCGGGGGGAGCTCACCCCGCCGGTGCGCTGTCTCCGGTACAACGGTGGTCGCCGCCGCCCGCGCCTCCCAGATTTTTTCCGTGAAGAGTCGAGCGGCGGCCTCCACCTCGTCCGAATAGACAGTTGCCCGGCGATGGTGAAGTTACCAGTTACTTTACGTTGCCATCCTATAGGCTGAGGTAACGCCATATAGAATGGTATAATTTAATTGTTATGACATAACTTTGATTTCTGGCTGATGTTAGTTTGGCGGACGTAATTTTAAGAGGTGATTGCGGTTTTTTTACCGAACGAAGTACAATTGTGTTTTGAAGACAGGAATACACTCAGAAATGCCTTCACAAGTAAGATTAACTTTTTCGCTGTGAATCATAGAACAGATGTTGCTACAACAGTGATAAATTAAGTTAGTTTGACGGTACCAGTTCCGCGCCTTAATTATGTAATTACATTGTTTATCTACATTTCCATTGTACCAATAAATACTTATTATGTATTATTATGTATGATAGTTCATACGTGATATTATATCAACACTCAAATCATATGACAGTCAAGTGCTAAATGTACATGGACAGGTTCGTAACGTTCGTTAATAATACGTATTATTAGAGTATTTTTGTTGTTGTTATAGAACAAGGATTAAACACAATATTCACACAAGTGTGCCTTATAGATGTGAACTTGAAATCGTTGCATACAATTATCAAACACTGCTTTTGCGATATTTCCGATTGAGGAAGAACAAGTAGTCCCCACAGATTAGGGACTAATCCTAATATGATCCACGATTTTCCCAGCTCAATTGACACCTTACGCCCTGATAGGTATTCCAAGGCTACCAACCCGTCAGGGGAACGCCGGTCATGCACTCTATGAATCATTCATTCTTGGCAACGCGAAGGCATTGCACGTGAGATGTCGCCGAGAATGATTCCCACGGTCCCACGGACCATGATTATTATTAAATAATAATTAAATTTGCTGTAATGGCTCCCCTTTAGTAGTCTTCATCGCCCGGCTAGCACTAATGACAATCTGAAGCTGTATTGGGCTTCTCTTTGCTTCCATAGCATAATGATATAATTCCATATATGTTCTGCTAAGAAAAAATCCTAAGCGAGATTTTACTCCCAAATTAACATTTTACATGTAATAAGTCTACGAGAGACATTAAACAACTCCTGTGTAGGTACTACATATCAGTTTCGGCTTGTGCCCTTGCCGGTAGTATCCCATGGGACTTAGAACGCACACTCGTCGGCATAATGGGCTTTGTGCTGCAGTTCGTGTAGAAGGGAGGTATCCAACGATAGAAGTGATACGGCGCTGGTGGAGATCTGCTAGGAATATATCCTTGGTCAGGTATGCAGAACAACACAAGTCAGCATACAGTTCGTCACTTCCATCCATCCGATACTCCGCGAGTGGATAAAGCGAAGCTGGTGACGTGTTTTCCTTCCATGTCATCTGCGTAAGGTAGTAAAGCGAGAGAGAATGACAGCCTGTCACCACTACGGAGATGCGAGAGACACAACAAAACACACCGTGGAGATTTGCCTTTAGCTAGCTACCTTTAGCTACTTTCGTTCATTCATTTTTTCGTTCGCGCGATGATCAGCAGTGAGGAAGGATGGCGAGCCGTTGGTCTATTTGTCCATGATATAATGTGTCAAAAGGGATCAGCATGAGCGTAGGAGAGAGAAATGTTGTAAATTCCAAGGAGACTAGGACACAGGCGTGCGGCTATTGCAAGGAATCAAACTTGCCGCGTCAGCCAGGAATCACTAGACACGATATGGGGTTAGCTGAAGAGTATAAAATGAGATCTAGATTTGGTTGAAGTAATATATGGACATCAAAACGAAAAGAAAAACCAGCACACTTTCCCGAGTAGGTGCCAAATAAGCGACCCGGTGGCGCGGTCACGGAAGAATACCAATGCGTTCCAATGGCCCCACCTTGAATTAGACGAGAAGAAACACCGGGGTTAACTTGGTATGGGGTGCTTCTTAGCTCTTGAGTTCCACACGCCTCTCAGGTATGATGACCTGAGGGATGTCTAAACGCATTCTTCAGCGCAAAAAAGTACCTATCAGTTTGATAATAGTACTGGGAATTGATGATATTGTTATCTTTTAATAAAATAAAACAAAACTGGAGTATTCAACGGAAAACATTAACATGTTCATGCATGTTTACCCCACGTAAATTAACCACTTTTGGATATACAGTAATTTAGGATTAGCTTAGTGCTGATATTGCAGCAGAAACTAACATTATTGATTAAATGAATTTTATATGTCTAAAGATAGATATTGATATGTACAATGACATGTAGTAATTGAGATAAGCGCTCACTTTATCGCTTAACTATTTACATATTTTATTTATTTTCTATGAAGTTCTATGTTGAAGTTTAATGTTAAAGAAATTATTATTCATGTACTATTTGTACAAAAGTCACAAAAAAATTCTATGAAGTTCTATGTTGAAGTTTAGTGTTAAAGAAATGATTATTCATGTACTACTGTTACTGTTTCATGTCACAAAATCTAGTGGGCACGTATAAAAAACAAGTAAAATATAATATCGAGTACAAGAATAATGTGGTGGTGGTAGTCTTTTTTTTATAGAATAGGGAGGCAAACGATCAATCGGACCCTTTTACGATTACCGACGCCCATGAATATCCACATAATTACGATGCCGATGCGTTACCCTCTTTTCTTCCCTCCCCCAATGGGCCACCGGCTACTCACAAACCGCACAAAACACGACACTAAAGGTGTCACCTTTAGTGTCGTGTTTTGTGCGGTTTTTACTTTACGGCGGTATTATGTGAGCAAGAGGTACCTCCCCGGTCGTGCCGGCCCAATTTCGTCGCATAGAAGGATGTAGTGTCATGCACTATGCATGGCACTACCTTCACATATGTAGCATGGCACTACCTCTCCCTATATTTTTTGTTTTGTTTGTTTAGATAATTTAATACATTGTCTAAGTCTGCTTAGATCATTTAACATTACGCTCTCGCGCTCTTGGCCGGTTTTTAATATTCTAAACTATTATCTTTCTATTCGTTAGTAAATGTTTAGAATTAAGAAATAATATTAATTTGTAAAATTTTTAACAATAAGCGATGCTGGAGCTGGCATAGTGCCAACCCTTAAAGCTCCTAAATAAATAGAGAATGAAAAAAATACTATAAGCAGTGGATGATTTTTTAATTTAATATTATTGTAAAATAAAATTCGTTAATATATTGTGATGAAAGCGCTGTTCATAGTATATTCCAATCTGTGACCGTTACGAAAACGAGGCCAAGGGAAGAGAACATAGTTAGTGAAGATAGAAAGCGAGATTAACGTTTCGTATATTATTACCGTAGGGGCAAGAGAGAGAACTGCGACTACATATTTACTTTTTTTTCTCTTCTAGCCGGTTATGTTTCGGATTACTAAATTTTTAGTTTGTTTGGCCCAGAATCAGGAAACCTGAGCCAATTGGCAAAAACAAAAAAAAAAAAAAAGATCCGGGACGCCTGATAATTTGTAGACTTGTTGATATTCCCACTGGCTACAATTCACATTGATTCCTTGCAAGTTTTTAAATTATTTAATTTTTTAATTACTTATGTATGTAGTGTTTGTAATATTTATTTAAAATGTCGCCGGAAAATAAAACTACCGAACAGAAAAAAAAAGACCCAGAAAGTAAATATTTTGTGCATAAAGATTTCCCGCCACTTCCAATCGTTTTATGTACACGCATTGATGATGTTGTGCGAATTAAAAAACATGATGCTCCTCAAACTAAGAAGACAATTGAAAAACCAACCAATATGTCTTTACCGGAATGCTCAGTTGTTTTAGTACGAGAGGATTTAAACAAGTTAAAAAAAGCATATACCATTAATAAAAAAACAATTCAGGCCACCACTTCTATGAAGACGAGGGGACGACCGAAGAAATATAGCCGAGAATGATGCAGCAACATGGGGAACCTTCCAAGACATTCCCGATGTAAACACCAGGGTGAGAGTGCAGTCATACCAAAGAAAAGAGTATCTTTCTCTAATGATATTACAGTACATGTACTGTATTATCATTACTACCCCAATGAGAAAAGTAATGTCCAATGTAATAACCAGGATCTTAACCAGACTGCAATCGAAGCAACAAAAGAAGGGTGTTAAATTAAATTTGATGTAGTCGGTACATTTAAGTCCTGTGTGATTTTGTAAATGTGGCATCTTTATCTTTTCATGATGATGTATGTCTGCTATATTGGCTTAGCCAAAGTACTGTAAGAACTTGAGTGATACAACGGAAATGTATTGGATATTTTATAAAAAAGAAAAGATACCAATTGAGTGAGTTAAAAATAATATTTTTACTATTAGATCTCTTACATAACACTATTTAGATTTAGGAGTCAAATGACTAATAAGACTGAGAAAAATGAAAGTTTTTCCATTGTTTTTTTTTCTATCAGAGTTTATATTTATTGGTGTAATTTTCTTTTCTATTGTTAAAAAATACAATGTAATTGTATTTGAAAGTTGTGTCTGAAATTCTATGTCTTTACAAGTATTTCATTAATATGAATTCAATTGATTCATAACAATGTATGTATGATTGAAAATTATAGGGTCTGCTTAAATCATTTGGATAATTTCAGTGGTCAAAATTTCTACATTTTATTTTACTATTTGAGTTAAAATGCGAAGTTCCAGTCTTTAGTTCATGTTGTAGTTGATTTAATAATTTTTGTGCTCAAATCAGTAAGAAGAAAAGACAGTAGTGAAGGCAGAGGTGAGCTACTGATGTCCAACCAGTAACACAAGTAATGTTTTTTACAATTAAGATTAAACATTTGAAATGTTGGTGTTAACTGATTCCTTAGTCACTACCGATTAACTATAAATTTTGTAAGTTTCTTGTCTTTCAAAGGCCGAAGCTTTAACAAGCCACTTCTTTCATTTAATTATACTTAATGTTGTAATTATTAATGTATTTTGAAGTGATGTTACATTTAATTGTATGTGTGATTAAACTGTGTGTGATATAGAAAAAGTTTTAATTCAAAATGCCCCATCTTTAAACTGGTTACATTTAGTAGTAATACAACTACTAAGGATACTTTGTAGATAGATACTATTAAGGAAGGGGACTGAGAAAAATAAAAAAGTTCCTTAGTTTTATTTTTACATTGAGACTTTATTAGTTATTGGTGTTATATTCGTTTCTCTTTTTAAAAATGGTCATTAATAAATAATAAATCAGTTCTTGAGTTCTGTCTGAAAGGGTGTGTCTAAAATTCTATGTGCCTAAATGTATCTTAGAAAATATAAATACAACAGTTTAAAACAAAGTTCATGCATAACATATTCTGAACATTAGTTTTTGCAGAAAAAAAAGTGTTATTTCT
>JAFELO010000400.1:150499-218263 GCA_017140195.1 Eumaeus atala | reverse complement strand
GTTTGATCAATTTTATCAATATATCTATATGAATCCAATTTATTCATAACAATATACTTAACCTGGCCATAAATATTGTTACAATAAAAAATATTATATTTGAATTTTGAATCTGTCACTTTTATACAATTGTTCATAGTGATTTTTCATTTTGGCCCCAATACATAGTACAATATTTTGCGATATTAAAATGGCCACTCCATTTTAATATCGCAAGAGACGCACAGATCATTTCTTTACTGACAAATTCAACATGAATAGGGTGCTAAAATCTAAACAACTACTGAAGCGGTATGCAAAGGGAGATCACAGAAAAAATGTTTTTTAAGGATGAGATTTTTTTTTAACAATTGAGTAACTAACAAACAAAATGACCATAATCGTATTCTTGCCCAACTTCTAAAGAAGCTTTCCAATTAGTCGATAGACTGCAAGGTGGGCATTATCCGACTTCAGTGATGCTTTGGTGTGGTGGTGGTTGTTAGCTATTAAGGAGTGACTTGAGTCATATTTTTGCAGAAAAGATATCAGAACATCGGCACAAGTGTATCAAGACTATTCTTCAGAAAGTAGTTATATTAAAGTAAAAGTAGCCCCAAATAACACCACAATAATAACTAAGTGTGGCCCTTCCAGCAAGACGCGGCCGGAGTCGCGTCATAAGGCACGGTCCACGCGGTCTTGGTTGGAATCCAACGTCTTGGGACTACATAATCCGCTGGATTACGATTTATGGTCAGTTTTAGAGAGTATAGCTTGCTTTAAACACCATGATAATTTGGAGTCCCTAAAACAATGCATACGATTGTTAGTAATGAATTTCCCCATGGAAAGTGTGCATGGCTCTGTTGATAACTGGTCCCCATCCTATAAAAAAATATTTTAGTTAAATTAATATTTATATTCTACCTATATTTTAGATTCATACGCAAACCATACCACGGGAAACGGGTAGAAGTTATGTTTAAATGGATTTTATCAATTTTATCTATGTAAATTTTTTCATTAACTGACCCCATAGTCACTATGAAATTACCCGGTTATTTTTCTTTAAGTATATTAATTTTGTAGATTCTTGCCTCTCAAAGAGCAATACACATGAGACATTTGCTTTATTTCATTATCCTTGATATTATGCTGATTGATGTATTTGAGTTAATGTTACATTTGATTATACAAATGATTAAATTGAGTGTGGTATAGAAAAAATGATTAATTAAAAACTCTCCACATTTACAATATTATTAGACTTAGTAGTCATACAACTAATAAAGCAAAGAAAAATATATTTTTTTCCTTTGCTTTAATTTCGTATCGAGAACACCAATAAATATAAACACTTATTGGTATTAATATTAACATCTTAGTTCAATTAATATTTGGATACCGGGACTATTTCATGGGAGATAAAATGTTCACTATTTAATTGGATTCTATCATTTATTTCAGTATGAATGATATAATATGTTATAACTAACCCCCGCGTTGCCAACTAGGCTAGCCGGTCGTCAGTTCATAACAATATCAATTACCTTTGAGAGTAAAATTTATAGGGACTGCATCACTAGTCACAATTTCTACTTTCCATATTAAAATTAGAAGTCCTAACCTTCAGTTGTGTATATATGTCATCATGTCATAGCGGTTAGTATTTGTGCCAAAATCAAGACAGACAGTAGAGAAGATGGAGATGAGGTATTATTGATAGTACCACGAATCAACATTATAACCCAGTTGATGGGCATATCAGTCGCAGGCTTCACATACCACACATCCTCACCTTTTGGGGGAGGTAGTGCCATGCTGCATACGAGGAGGTACTGCACTGCATAGTGCATGACACTACATCTTTCTATGCAAGGGAATTGGGCCGGCACGACGGAGGTACCTCTCGCTCACATTATACCGCCGTAAAGTGACACCTTCAGTTTCGCGTGTCGTGAGTGGCCGGTGTAAATTAAAGTATTTTCTTTATAACATTGTATCTATTTAAAAAATACATCCTTATACTAATTGTTGAAGGGACCTACCAACAAAGTACCAACCAATGACTATTTCAAAAACAAAAAGAAAAGAATGGAAAAGTTAAAAAGGGATTAACATACAGTTAATAATACACAACATATAAAATAGTGTTTTTATTAAACATTCAAGATAATGCAGTCTACAGAAAAAGAAATAGGTATATTAACATACATAACACAACAAGAATGGATATAAATACTTTATTATTAAATGAAACCTTCAATGACCATTGATAAAATAGGTCTATTTATCCATCTTTTCAACATATGATCTTACTGCTGAGTGGCAGAGGACGCGATTTTATAACCAATTGAAGATCCTTTAAATAGCCGTAAAATATTTAATCAACATCTTAAACATTATTATTGTTCTTCAAGTTCTTTGAATCTTGCCTTCAATTGTTTGGTATAATTGTCAAGTCTATAGGCATTGGCCTCAAGCTGTGAAACTTGTACATCAATCAGGTCAATCTGTTGCAGAAGAGGTTTTATTGAACTATTGTCTGGAAAAATAGGATTACCCTATTATCCATTAGGATACAAGTAAGAGTACAGATTTTGGTATACTATTTTATAATGACAGTACACACCTACTAATTCACAAAATAAAATTATTTCAGTAATACATTGAGTTTTAAAGCAACATGTTGCATTTTCTACAAACTATAACTTTAACTTATAAGGAGGCGCCAAAACGCTTGTAGCTCATGGACCATGTCGTTAATTTGACGAACTCTGTTATTTCGACTGAGTTGCCTAGAGAAGTTTGAACTAAATGGCGGTTTTTACTGAATGTCGTTATAATTCGTGTTAGTATAGATGGCTGCTCAAAATATTTTTCACTTTGACTTTACTGAAAACATTATGAATCCAACATATATATACAATAACAATTTTAGAGTTCGATCAATTCACTTTGACTTTAATGAAAATATTATTAATCCAACATATATATACAATAACAATTTTAGAGTTCGATCAAAATTATTATATATCAGTAGTCGAAAGTATCGGATATCATATCAATAGTAAGCTCGCTGAGATGGCTATGGACTGGTTAATGCATTCACGAGAACAGATGGGCTAGGCAGGTTCTAGACTGAAGGCCGCATTTAAGAAGACACTATGTTGACTGACCACTCACCAGGTACATATTCACATCCACAAAGAGATAAGACATTTTGCCTTTGTCCAACACCGGATCAATAAAGGCTGCTAATGTGATGAAAATGATGATGGTTTATATGTGATACATGAGATACATTTAAAGAGATTTTGGTTGTGCCAAGCCCTTAGGAGTTTGATGCTGGTGTATATCAGTGAAATGCTGATGTACTGCTCAGGTATGACTACAGAAGAGTATTTAGTTCACTACACATATGTATCACAAAACAATATATCTTCTTTCTTGGAAAGCTTCTAAGTCTGCGCTACAGTCCTAGTGCAAACCTAAAGATCCAGTGTTACCTCATCCACATTAATTTGGCTGAGGGCTTCTTTGAAGTATTAATGGGGTAGGGTTCTTCTACGAGTCAGCAACCCACCCAGTGTGTGGTGGTGGAGTATAAACACTTACTTTACATGAAAACAAAACTCAGTGCCAACCTAGTATGACTCTGTGCAACCTCAAAACTAGAGTAGTGACCTATAAATTGGTGTGCAAGGTCAGATTAATAGGAGGACCAGCCGAGATGTATCCTATTTTTTACTTGTTATATACTGTATCTGTTCAAATAGGTTATTACAGTAAATAAAATTTAATTTAAAAAGTGACAATTGTCTAGAAAGTATTAGTTACGTATTCTAGTGAAATAATTGTTAGCTAAAAGATCATTAACTTACACATTTCATTGTAATCATTTAAAGTTTTGCTCAGGTTCACAGTAAGGTGTCTTAAGTCTGCATACTTTGTAATAGCCAGTCTATTTATTTCTTCCAATAAGTTATAGTGATCCTAAAAATATGGTATAAAGATAAATTATAAATAAAGGCAAGTATAAAATATCAGACATGTTAAATATTTATACTCAGCGTGGAAAGGGGCTTACCTGACCCGCAGACATTTCACCCTGTAAATAATCACTTGTTTTTTTGAAAAGCTGTGTAGCAAGACGGCTAATTACTGGATCATGTGGGTCCAACATTTCAAAACTGGAAGATCGTGTAAACATTGATTGATCTGCAAGTAAAATTTGTACTAGAATGTTTCAGACTTATGAGCCATATGAAATATAAGACATACATATTAATGCCGTCATAAAAACTTACAACTAGCATGGCTATGCTATTATATATTGTGGCTACAATAGAACCTGTGGTGGCTTCATAAGTAAGTATCAATTAAAATTGTTAGTTATTATGTTGAAACATTTAAATTTAATGTATTTTGTAAATTTCTGGCAAGTATATGTATACTTAAAAGAATAAATATACTAAACCATAATAGTCATGATATTATGGTTTTGTATATTAAGAAAGTTTATAAATACAATGTCATATTTATAAAATTTATCACCTTTTATTTGTTCTTCTGTGTTCCATTTGGCTAAGTTTTCTTCTGACATTTTTACAAGATAAGATTTCCTTTAGCTGTAGATAATTACAAACGATAATCTGTCATGCAATGCAAAATACACAAAATCACAATTTTATTTATTTTACTCAAGTTCGATATTGCTATCAAGTAAACATTGATATTCAAAAGAAGTTATATGTATATTTAATTATCACTTCATTCAATCATATTTTTTACTAGGGGAAGACAATATTACTATTGTCTTCTGTACCTATTTATTATTTTACAAAATATATGAAAACTACGGTTTTCTTCCCTGATTAATTATTCGCCCTTCGCTTCATAAGCTATGAATGAATAATGTATTCTTCTTTCTTCGCCTTATTTTGATTTTTACTTTTAAACTATATAGTATTTTTTTCCCACAACCCTTCCACAATAAGTTTTGACGTGACATACAATACGTAGTATGATGACATACTCAGCACAGTGTATTTTTTTTCTGCGTTCTGAGTTCCGACCGTTTCGATCATCCAACTGTTCAGTTTTACAGGATAATAGGGTTCCAGTAGCTGGTGAACTTTACATAAATTGAATGATTTCTAAATTGTTGACGTTCCTATTAAAATAAGTGGCGCAAGTGTGTAGGTTTTGTGACACATGCAAAATTAGAAATTCGAATGTGCTATCATTTAAATTTTTATCAAAAGCATTTTGGTTCGTGAAAAAATATTATTCAAACGTTTTAATTCTTTAAAATGTTTCATATAATTTTTATAGCGTATAACTTAAATTTTATATATGTGCCACAGGCAGATATAACAAGGTGAGATGCCAGTTAATAGAGAAGGAAGATGAGAAGGCATTAGTATCGCATGCACAGTGTAAAATTAAAGGAAAGCGAGAGAGTGCATTTACTTTACTGTTGACTAAACCATATTTACTGTCTCTTTAGACGTAGACTGCCACGTTAGGGCTGGCTTACCTTCTCTATCTGTATTATCTCGATGGGTAGAACAGGCACACGATGTCAAATTTTATGCCTAAATCATGTAATACAGGATAAGCCTTGCTAGTGCGTTCCCCTCTGCCGAGGTACAAGATCGAATTACTTAATGTGTTTATAGAAACTATTTAAAAATCGATGACGACATTACGTGCATTGATACAATATTGAAAGGACGTTAAAAGTGCTTCGAAGAGCTAAAATGGCACATAAGGGGATCACATATATGTAATCTTCTATAAAATGTAATATAGTTTCATTAGTGAGTATTTTCTATTTGTTATCTTTGTTTTCTATTTACACGCAACTGCTAAAATTTTGGTGGAATGTTTTGTAGTATCGATTACGAATACAATCATCGAGTCAATTTCATTGTGAATTCTTACAATCCCAAACAATTTTGATACATATTAACTGTCAAACTACTTCATTTTTAAATGCAACGAATTTGCCTGTTGGCACGAGACTACCACATTCAGCGTGTTTCATTTAGATCCTTAAAATATTGCCCACTACATTTAAGTTTATAGAACAAGTAGTTGATGACAAATGCGTACTCCCCACGAGACAATATTTTCGTGATTTGCAACTGTCATCATTATGCAAAGCAATTCAGATTCCAATATATATTAGACATACATTTCAGTCAATTGTCATATTTTTTACCTAATTATGAATACCGTTAATTTAGTGATGTCGATGAAAAAACAATTTCTTATAGTTTCCTGAGTTCAGCTTAAATAAAATTGTATTGTCGTTATTTATTTGTGTGTGTATTTCTGATTAATAATTTTTTGACTGACTGATAGAGTAATGATTTGGCGCCTATGCAAGTAATAAATTTATACAGGTTATTGCGGAATAGCGAAATAATATTTTAAGGGCATCATACCCGCATATGAAGCAACGTTCTTTGGGAAACCAACATGAATATCACGAAAAAAATCTGTTCTATATATTTTGCGAAATTTCGATGTCGGTCCCATAGGGATATTTGATCTATATCACGGTCCACTTAGGAATAAAGTGGCTCAATAATTAGATTTTCGGTTTTCAAAATTAAATTGAGTTGTTCGTTTCTATTTCCTAATAATTTTTCAGATTTTTAAAAGATCTTCAAGCATAGACGCTGTAGATTAAGAATTATGACCGACCACTAACTTGGACACTATGTATTGCACGTTTGTATGCGTACCTTTTTACTTAAATTCAAGCACTCAGCTTATACACGCTTTTGAATCACACCTAACTGAAGAGTAAACAATAATTACAATTAGTGAGGGCTGTATTATATGGCGGTGGTGCCATCCTAATGACGGTATTGCTGCCCACGTCAGTCATCAGTAGCCTGGTTCTGAAGCAATACACAAACTTACTTATAGCATTCTCTTAACACTCTATTCGATTACGAGATAATTACTGAGAAGGCAGTAGTTACTAAACGCGCATAAAGCAACACGAGTGCCGTTTGAGTTTCTATGAAATCTTGTTTTTAGTTATCGGTCCACTGCCGGACAAGGCATCTTTCAACGAACGCCAAGACGAATGATCTCCTGCTACTCGCGTCCAACACGGACCAGCTACTGCACGGAGATGGTCTTCCCACCTGGTGCACAAGCGACCAACCTTACGTTTTCCTAAACGCGGCCTCCACTACAGAACCTTAGTGGCCCATCTGGCATCTGATCTTCTGAGTGTGAGACCAGCCCATTGCTAAATGGGCTGGTCTAAATGGGGTTCAGCGTGCTAATTCATACAAAATACAAAAAAAATAAAATAATAAACAAACATATTATTGGAAGACATGACCCTCCAATATTATTAGAGCAAAAAAAAAAGCAATATTCTGTGATGTTTCGATATACATCGCTTTGAGAGTGTACTTATTGTGCGTAATTACGAATTTGTTTTAGTGTGTGCAGTAAGTAGATTGTGCGCATTTTCTTGTAAGTGTGCATTTATAACAGACATTACCTTTGTAAATATATGATTTATTTAATTTTGTTAGACGATTTGTTTGCGTAACTTATCCAGTATCAAATGATCTATGATTTTATCCGTTAAATTAAAATTTACCGTAAAATACATTTCCGGGAGTTGGAACTTTGTATGCATAATTTATTTAAGTAGGTATGCAAATTATTGCTCTAAGGGTAATTTGCTACTCTAAGATTTTTTCGAATCTTGACTGAAATACTTCTTATCAAGTATATGTGACCGGCATTTTGTAAAATGTATTTAGATATCTGCTTAATCATACAAGTATTATACTTAGCATTATACTTATTGATACTATAATTTCCAGACATAGATTTAGAAAAATGCTAGTGTGCATTTACAGTGAACACATATAAAAGATGTACAACAGTCAAATTATACACTTTGTAAAAAAAAAAAACAACCCAAACACATGCGCGTAAGCTTGACAGGAAATATGTTTAAATTTTGCAATTTTTTAAATATAATCTGCACTGGAAAAACGACTTAAAATAATAATAAATATGGACTTATAACACCAAGTCAGCCTAGTCCTGTGGTAAGTACCTTGTATTATTATAGAATGTAACATAAGTCCGTATATCGCCGTTGTCACTAGACATTTTTATATAATTAAGAAATCTTATATACTTAAGACATTTTATTATAGAAATACATATAATACATACATAAACATCCATGACCTAGGCGGGATTCGAACCCGCGACCTCTGGCGTTACACGCGGACTAACCGCCATGTCACAAACAGAGCCAGCCGGTCGTAGAAAATCACAGACGTCAGGTTGACATTGCATAAAATATGTTTATGTACAGTATATATGTTTATGCTTTAAATTGACAGTTGAATATGAAATCGTATATCTTGTATTATTGTAAATCGATGTTTCCTGACCACAACCTTAAGACGTAATAATCTGAACAAGCATACAACTTACACTTAACAGGAACAAGCACTTAAGTTACAGAAATACTTGTATTTGCACGTGGTTTGGCCTAGTCCTGGAGGTCGGAGTAGCAGACTACATCTAGGAGCTACATAATAATTTATGTATAGAAACAAAAGTAAGAAACATTTAACGTTCCGTAAAATAAATTTCTAAAGTACCTGGTTAGAAACAGTTTGCTTTTAAATTCAAATACGAATGTCACAATTTCGAATATGAGTTTTTTATAATCAGTATTGGAATCGGAATTTCAACAATTCTTGCAAATAATCCCTGCCTTTGAGAAGATTTGAATAAAGTGATTAAGATATTAAATAAAAAGGAAAAATGCGTGAATGTATATCTATACACGGAGGTCAAGCTGGAGTCCAAATAGGAAACGCATGTTGGGAGCTTTATTGCCTAGAACATGGAATCCAACCTGATGGTCAAATGCCTTCGGATAAAACCGTTGGTGGAGGTGACGATTCTTTTAATACATTCTTTAGCGAAACTGGAGCTGGAAAACACGTGCCTAGAGCAGTGTTTATAGACCTGGAACCGACAGTAGTAGACGAAGTACGTACAGGTACATATCGACAATTGTTTCACCCTGAGCAGCTCATAACTGGCAAAGAGGATGCAGCTAACAATTATGCGAGAGGCCATTACACGATTGGAAAAGAGATAGTAGATTTAGTCCTAGATAGAGTACGTAAGTTGGCCGATCAATGTACAGGTCTGCAAGGATTTCTTATATTCCATTCTTTTGGTGGAGGCACTGGTTCTGGATTCGCCTCTCTGCTAATGGAACGTCTTTCTGTAGATTATGGTAAAAAGTCCAAATTAGAATTTGCCATCTATCCTGCACCGCAGATATCCACTGCTGTAGTGGAACCATATAATTCTATTCTTACTACTCATACTACATTGGAACACTCCGATGCGGCGTTTATGGTGGACAATGAAGCTATATATGATATATGTCGGCGCAACCTCGATATCGAACGGCCGACTTATACTAATTTAAACAGATTAATTGGGCAAATAGTATCATCCATAACGGCTTCATTAAGATTCGATGGAGCTTTAAATGTTGATTTGACAGAGTTTCAAACAAATTTGGTACCATACCCACGTATTCATTTTCCCCTTGTTACTTATGCTCCAGTTATTTCGGCAGAAAAGGCGTATCATGAGCAACTGTCAGTTGCAGAGATAACTAACGCATGTTTCGAGCCGGCTAATCAAATGGTTAAATGTGACCCCAGACACGGTAAATATATGGCCTGTTGTATGCTGTATCGTGGCGACGTAGTCCCTAAGGATGTTAATGCCGCTATTGGAACTATAAAAACAAAGAGAACTATTCAATTCGTTGATTGGTGCCCTACTGGATTCAAAGTAGGTATCAATTATCAACCGCCCACTGTAGTGCCAGGAGGAGATTTAGCGAAAGTTCAGCGAGCAGTCTGTATGCTGTCTAATACTACAGCCATTGCCGAGGCTTGGTCTAGATTAAACCATAAATTTGATTTAATGTATGCGAAACGAGCATTTGTCCACTGGTACGTTGGAGAAGGTATGGAGGAAGGTGAGTTCTCCGAGGCTCGTGAAGACCTGGCAGCTCTCGAGAAAGATTACGAGGAAGTTGGTATGGATTCTGGAGAAGGCGAAGGAGAAGGCGGTGAAGAATATTAATAAAATAGTATATTTAGGTATTATATTAGTTTATTAAAGTCGTAAATTAACTAGTAGATACAATTTGGTTATTTACGTAAAATTGTAAGTGTTGAAACTTTATTCTGTCTGACAGCTTTGGATTTTAGATGTTTATTTTAGTTTCTGATATGATTATTAGAATAAATATATTTGGACAGAAATTCATATTTTATTAATTAATGGGACCAATCAAGGTTGACCGTGTAACCTTTATTGTCTCTATACGAGCGGGGAGGTACTACTTACGGGATGGAAGTTGCGTTTCGTCTAACGGTGGTTTTGCCCTGGTATTTGCGATGTAATTTGTTTGAGACTGAAAACACCGTCGCACACGGTGGCGTCGCCAAAAATTATATAAAATTATGAAATCAAGTGGTCCTATCAGTCGATTTTATTTTTCGAATGGTCTCTAAATCTACAGACTTCATAAGGAGGAATATTTCATGCGTATGTGAGCTAGCACTGGCTTATAGCACGGGAGCTTTGACAGTTTAGAGTTCCTAAGGACTATGGTAAACTACCAACAGTCGGCGTTGATTATTCCCAAATAATCGACGCCGAAGGCGATTTCAACACCGGACGTCGCTAAGAAGCTGAAAGCTCTTCTTACCCGCTCGAGACTGCGAGGGGAGCCAGCTCCCGCAGCTCATTCACCCCTAGTAAGCGAACATCAGTTACTTATGCGAATGCCGCGGCATCCACATCTACCTCCAAATAACCTGTCTTCGCGCCGTTAGCGGACATCTGCACGTACGTCCTCACTTTACAACGCCTTTACCGACTTCGCTGTTCATCTTGTAAGTATAAGAATATTGTGTGTCATCGTGTAAGAATATTGTATATTGTCGAATAAGAACATTGTGCCGTGTCCATAGAAATAATATATATAGAGAAGGGAACCCAGCCGCGGACATCTGATTCGAAATAGGACAGCAAATGTAGTACATTCTCTCTTTTTTTATTCAATTCTGTGCATTTAAAATATAACTAAGGGAAACTCATGGTACATGGTGGGATACGAACCTGGACCACCTGAATGGAAGTCCGAAATCCACTAGATCATTGAGGCTCTCGTATAATTACTATATTTTTGTAATTTTATTAGTTTATTTATTAGTGTAATTACTATATTTTTGTAATTTTATTATGTGTTTAAATGATTTATCAATTCAAACACAAAATTCTAATAATTCGATTGAAAGATTTCTATTAATCTATTCGAATATTAGTCATTAAATACTTGGGGTAGCAATATTGATCTACATAATACAATTTCATTTCAATTCGTAGATTGTGCCAAACGTAGATTGTCCTTATGCTCTTAAATCAATTTGTACGCGCCACATTAATGCACAGTATGTTAATTTCTATTTATAAGAAGCATTTAAACAAACTCATACGAACACATCAAGAAGAGAAGGCAAGACAGGTATGTAATGATCGTGATATATGTACTCTGTTCTCTCCGCTTCTCTTCATTAGGAAATACCGTGAAGGTTTGTTTGCTTAATTCTATTGAGAAAAACCCTTAAGCGAAAGAAATTATAACTTTAGTTATATTGTATAAGTTTAGATGCTATCTAATTAATGTTTTCAATTTTTTACTTTTAATTTTGTTTGTAATTTTATAGTAATCTGTATTTATGGGACGCGCTTAGTGACAAAGCTCTTTAATAGTAAAAAAATAACGATGTTAAGCATTACACGAACACGTATATTTATTTTCACTAATTGTATGTGAAAATAAATATTATGACATTGTAGACATTGTAGGTAAGGTATAAGATAAATGACGGTCAGTAGACATCGCAGCAATAGATAGCGATTATATGCTTGTTCATGAAATACATCAGCAGAATATAGAAAAAAGGTGTATGAGTTTAAGTAATCTTCGGTTATGTATTTCTCATTAAATTAAAACATAGTTACGCCATCTACGCCATAACTTGCCTGTTTCGTGAAAGTGACAGGAGATTGGCCGTCTTAGCGTTCATTGAAAGAGGCCTATGTGCAGCAATGGACCGATAAGGGTTGATAATGATGATGAATATGATTCCAATCATCTCCACACAAAAATCAAAATAATCCGTTGATCGATTTCGACATGAAAGATGTAAAACCAACACACCTTTCAATAAAAATATGAATATTTAATATTAATAAGTAAGTAGGTATAAATATTAAGTAATAAGTTTGGAATTATTGGCATTAGAATGTTTATAATTAATTAATATAACTATTTTTTTATAGCAAGCGGGCAAACGAGCAATCAGGGACTTCTGATGACTACCGGCGCCCATGGACATTCGCATGATTGTTAGGCAGACGCGTTGCCCTCCTATCATGCCCCCCAATGGGCCACTGTGTACTCACAAACCAAACGAGACAGCGACGCTGTCACTTTACGCCGGTATCAAGTGATCAACGGGTACTTCCCCGGTCGTGCCGGGCCAATTCCGTTGCATAGGAGGATATAGTGTCATGCACTGTGCATGGCACTACCTTCTACTATGCATCTACAATATGTAACAAAAACCCTGTTATTCCTTTTAGGCACGTATACATATATGTCACATTTTCTATACCGCACTAGAATCATGTAAGCGAGGTGATCAATCGCATGGCACCTTTATAGTAACGGCTTCTTGGACTTGAGCACTGCGCAATATTAGGAGGACCTCCCTATTTCCTTCCGACAGCAAGAATGCAGAAGCGCGCAGATTTTATGAGTACCTTCATGCTGCGCCAAGGAACGTGGCGTTGCCAACGGTGGTAGCGATCCTACGTTAGCAAATGCACATGTGGTAGTCACTACCCACCTGCTCCTCGTTTGCACTCATCACTTAAAAAAAGCCTACGTTTCCCTAGATAGTAATAGAAAAATAATCTACATGTTTTATTCAAAATAGGATTTTACAAAATCATTTCTTTTTTTGACTACTCGGAAAGACCAGTCCATCCGGAAGAGTCCAGTGGAGCTTTATCGGTCACTACGAGGCACGTCAGGCGACTGTCCAGGTGAAATTGTGGTCGAATGAGGGATAGACCCCCCCTCTCCTTTACCGCAGATGGAAAGGATGCATCGCGATAGTCATTTGAGATTAGTTAAAGTATATATGATTATCTTGACCGGGTCCCCTCACCACCCTCACTAACGAGGGTATAATTAAATTTTATAAATCTCTTTTGAAGCCTAGTTACTTTACTACCACCGGTTCAACCTGAGAAGAGCCATAGAAACAAACAGCGATATTGATGGATCGAGATAATTATATATAAGTTACATTACGTTTTGTTACAACAATGCCGAAACTGTCTTGGCGGAGAGTCTTACTCCCAAAGTGTGGTATCTTCCCTTTTGCCTATACCACACAAACCCTCATCTACGGTGTTTTAAAATTGACTAATAAATTTTTTTAACGTCTTCTGTGATCATATTTCATGAATGTATACATTTCTCCTGAAACGAATTACATATTTTTTAGGGTTTTTGCTTAGTCTAACCACTGGTACATTCAGCGTGTGTTTATTCTAAGTATTTCTAACATGAACATCACTTTTCTTTTACCAAATTCATTTATATTTTTGAGGACATACATTACAAATCATTATATTATAAGAGCGAGACCTCCTGACAAATGGAAAACATGATATTTTTGCAGGTTATATAAAAGTTAAAATCACTATTAAATACACATGGATTCGGGATACATATCGATTCTCCTTGTTCATTTATATTTCAAATTGGGAGAATACGAACTTCTTTAAAAACTAAAATTAGATTATAAAAAAAATAGCGCAATATATCAAAAATACCGTGTTGAGAAGTCACAAGCTATGAAAATTTTAAGTAAATAAATGAATAAAAACAGTTATTAAGGTAAAGTGAGACAATAATGTTTGAGAAACCTGCTTAAATTTTTTATTATTAAAGTATAAATTTATAAAAAAAAGCATTGTATAATACGTTGAATGATACAAATGTCCCAAAACTAAGAACTAAATGGTATGACCTTTTACAATTTTTTACAATGATAAATTGAATATAAAAATGCTAGAGAATCACTTTACATATCGTAATTGGTATTAAAAAATAAAGATAAAGGTGCGTCCAAAGAAACATATAATATAATTGTTCTTTGCACTAAAAAAATGTTCACCTCATGAAAAGCAATAAAAGTGTATACAGATAGTAAATGTTCAAGACATAGAATTCACAGAATACATATTTCTAACATGGATTCCAAAAAAATAATTTTATTTGTGAAACAAAGACATAAAAGCGAAGAATATCATGTAACTCAATCAAATAAATCTAGTATAAGATTAAAGATGCCAAGAAGCAGAAAATATGACTGTAGAAAGACTTACAAAACCAACTTGAAACCAAGAAAAGTTAATAGTTTACCCCTATTTAATTCAAATTCGAAACACATACTTATAAAATCTAATAAAAAAACAAATAAGAGCTGGGTCAAGATTTTATCACAAAATTCCTTAGAATTTCTAGCAAATAAAAGTTTAAAAAGAAAGAAGAATTTTAATTCTTTATATGGAAACTACAACAAGTCACTATTAAATGGAAACTTTAAAATATATAGATGCCAGATAAGCACAAATCAAGAGACTTGCTGCTGCTCTTGTAATTCTGACGCTATGTTTAAGGTAATGAAAAGCTTATATGACTGCTATAAGAAAAAAAAATGTGATAATTGTAAATGCATACTTTGTGGACATTTACCACGAAAACTAGCAGGAAAATCAGAAGCTAGATTCAAAAGTAATACAGCAAGCATCAACTCAACAAATCTATCATTTTTCAAAGGAAAGAATAAGAAAGAAAAAGAAAAAACATTAAAAGATATGGCAATGAAAGAGAAACCAATTCCTATTGGAAAAACAACATCTGAGAAGGAACTTGTGAAGGTCAGGAAATCTCTTGGCTTGCCACCACCACCTAAAAGCCATTCATACAGGATAAAGTATCGAGACGCCGAGGCCACAGGAATTATCAAGCCTTTAGAGGGTAGGTCTCATGCAGACAAAGAAAAGATTCTCCGAGAACAAGCAGCTATAGGAGTACCCTTGCCTAAAGGCCGTAAGAGTTCAGAAAAATCCATCATAGGAAAAATTAAAACTGTGGCCCCACCAGTATCTGGTCTGACTGCACCATCAAAGCAACTAAAAAAGGCGAAAGATGCTGGTCTATTATCGCCAATAAATAATAACGTTACATGCTCAGCTAAACTTGGAATGCCTTTGCCAGAAGTAAGCAGTCCTTCAGAAAAAAGTATTGTTGACAAAATCACTGCTGATTTAGGTATACCATCACCACCAAAAACATCTGCTGCTAAAGAATCATACAAAAAAGCTTACGTTGCCGGTCTTACGACACCATTAGAGGGAAAAACAGCTTCTCAAAAGGAGGAGATTCTTGGAAATCAAGCCAAAATGAGAATTTCTTCAACAGGATGTCGGACGCCTTCAGGAAAGGCTCTGACAAAGAAGGTTCAAAACAAAGTCATTGCAAAACCGTGTAAAGATATTAAAGAAATTATAGCACCCGTTCATGTTCCTCCGGAAAAAATGAAGAAAGCTAAAGAAGCAGGTTTTCTAACACCACTTAAGGATAAAACAAGACCTCAAAGAGAAAAAATTTTAAAAGGTTTAGCTTTACAAGGGGTACCTCTTCCTGAGGGTACGACTCCATCTGAAACAGAAGTAATAGACCATGTGAGGACTTCACTTGGATTACCGCCTACACCCAAAAATCCCATTGAAAAGCGAAAATATGATGAAGCTGTTGTTTCCGGTGTGATAACGTCTTTAAAAGGAAAAACAAAGCCACGAATAGAAAAAATCATTCGACAACAAGCTGCGTTAGGGATTCCGTTACCAGCAGGGCGGACGGCTTCAGAAAAATCTATTATTGCCAAGGTAAAGGCCGTAGCTCCACCACAATCTGATATTCCTGTATCGTCAGTGAAAATTAAGGAAGCCAAAGACTCTGGATTGTTGACACCGATAAAAGGTAAAAAACAAGAAGAAAAGGAGAAGATTCTTAGAGGATTAGCCAAACTTGGAATTCCTCTACCACAAGTAAGCACTCCTTCAGAAAAAAAGATTGTTGACAAACTCACTGCTGATTTAGGTGTACCACCACCACCGACAGGAACTGCTGCTAAGGACAGATATAAAAAAGCTTACGCTGCCGACCTTATGACACCTTTAGAAGGAAAAACAGCTTCACAAAAGGAGAAAATTCTTGAAAAGCAAGCCAAAATGGGTATTTCCTTACCAGTGGGTCGAACACCGTCAGAAAAATCTCTAATAACGAAAGTTAAAAAAAAGGTTAAAGCAATGCCAGCGAAAGAAATTAAAGAAATAATGGCACCCGTTCATGTTCCATCGGAAAAAATTAAGAGAGCTAAAGAAGCTGGTTTCCTTACACCACTTAAGGGTAAAACTAAATCACAAAAAGAGAAAATTGTCAGAGGATTAGCTTTACAAGGAATACCTCTCCCAGAGGGAAAGACTCCTTCGGAAATCGAGATAATAGATAATGTAAGGACGACACTTGGATTACCTCCAGAACCTAAGAGTCCTGTTGCAAAACGAAGGTATAAAGAAGCTGTTGTCGCCGGTATTATCACACCATTAGAGGGAAAATTAAAGCCACAGAAGCAAAAAATTCTTACACAACAAGCTGCTTTAGGAATTCCGTTACCAAAAGGACGGACAGTTTCAGAGAAATCTTTAATCGCCAATATTATGGCCGTAGCACCGCCACCGTCGGAAAATCCTATGTCATCAAGGAAAATGAAGGAAGCCAGAGACGCTGGATTATTGACACCGATAAAAGGTAAAATACAAGAAGAAAAGGAGAAGATTCTTACAGGGTTAGCTAAGCTTGGTATTCCCTTACCAGAAGTAAGCAGTCCTTCAGAAAAAAAGATTGTTGAAAAAATCACTACTGATTTGGGTATACCACCACCACCGACAACACCTGCTGCTAAAGAAGTATACAAAAAGGCTTACGCTGCTGGTCTTATGATACCATTAGAGGGAAAAACAGATGCTCAAAAAGAAAAAATCCTTAAAAATCAAGCAAAAATTGGCATTTCTTTTCCAGTGGGGCGAACGCCTTCAGAAAAATCTCTGATAAACAAAGTTCAACAAAAAATAAAAGAAGAACCTACCGAAGAAATTAAAGAAGCTCCCATTCATATTCCATCAGAAAAAATGAAGAAAGCTGGAGAAGCAGGTTTTCTAACACCACTTAAGGGTAAGTCTAAACTTCAAAAAGAAAAAATTATTAGAGGTTTAGCATTGCAAGGGATACCCCTCCCTGAGGGAAAGACCTCATCTGAAAGAGAGGTTATAGATAATGCAAGGATGTCACTTGGATTACCTCCAGAACCTGAGAGTCTTCCTGCCAAACGGAAGTACAAAGAAGCTGTTGTCGCCGGTATTATCACACCATTAGAGGGAAAATCAAAGCCACAGAAGGAAAAAGTACTTAGACAACAAGCTGCTTTAGGAATTCCGTTACCAAAAGGGCGGACAGTTTCAGAGAAATCTTTAATCGCCAAGATTAAAGCCGTAGCTCCACCACCATCGGAAATTCCTATATCATCAAAAAAAATCAAGGAGGCCAAAGACGCAGGATTGCTGACACCCATAAAAGGTAAAAATCAAGGAGACAAGGAGAAGATTCTTACAGGGCTGGCTAAACTAGGTATACCTTTACCAGAAGTTAGCACTCCTTCAGAAAAGGAGCTTGTTGACAAAGTCACTGCTCACTTAGGTATACCTCCATCACCGACAAGAACTTCTGCTAAAGAAGTATACAAAAAGGCTTACGCTGCTGGTCTTATGACACCATTAGAGGGAAAAACAGCCGCTCAAAAAGAAAAAATTCTTGAAAATCAAGCAAAAATGGGCATCTCTTTTCCAATGGGGCGAACGCCTTCAGAAAAATCTCTGATAATCAAAGTTCAAAAAAAAGTAAAAGAAGAACCTACTGAAGGAATTAAAAAAATAATGGCTCCCATTCAAATTCCATCAGAAAAAATGAAGAAGGCTGGAGAAGCAGGTCTTCTAATATCACTTAAGGGTAAGTCTAAACCTCAAAAAGAAAAAATTATTAGAGGCTTAGCAATTCAAGGGATACCTCTCCCTGAGGGAAAGACCTCATCTGAAACAGAGGTTATAGATAATGTACGGACGTCACTTGGATTACCTCCAGAACCTAAAAGTCCTATTGCAAAACGAAAGTATAAAGAAGCTGTTGTCGCCGGTATTATAACACCATTGGAAGGAAAAACAAAGCCACTGAAGGAAAAAATCATTCGGGAACAAGCTGCTCTAGGAATCCCGTTACCAGAAGGGCGGACGTCTTCAGAGAAGTCTATTATCGTCAAGATCAAGGCCTTAGCGCCGCCGCAAACTGAAATTCCTGTACCATCAAAAAAATTGAGGAAGGCAAAAGAGGGTGGATTGTTAACACCAATAAAAGGTAAAAAACGGGAAGAAAAGGAAAAAATCCTTACTGGTTTAGCCAAGTTAGGTATACCATTGCCCGAAGCAAGTAGTCCTTCAGAAAAAAATATTGTTGAAAAACTCACATCTGATTTAGGCCTTCCTCCACCAGTAGCTACACATACTGCAAAAGAAATGTACAAAAAAGCTTACGCTTTCGGTCTTATGACACCATTGGAGGGAAAATCACTTTTTGAAAGAGAAAAGATTCTTCAAAATCAAGTAAGGGCTGGTATACCCTTACCAGTGGGGAGAAGTCCTTCAGAGAAAGCTCTCATAAATAAAGTGCAGGTAGCTGAAACGATGGGATCGGTTCATATTTCATCAGAGAATTTAAGGAAAGTTAAAGAAGCTGGATTTCTTAATCTTCTAAAAGGTAAAACTAGGCCTCAAAGAGAAAAAATTCTTAAAGGCTTAGCTTTTCAAGGAGTACCTCTTCCCGAGGGAAATACCTCATCTGAAACCGAAGTGATAGATAATGTTAGGATGTCTCTTGGTTTACCTCCAGAACCTAAAAGTCCTATTGCAAAACAAAAGTATAAGGAAGCAATTGTTGCTGGTATCATAACACCTTTAGTCGGGAAAACAAACCCACAGAAGGAGAAAATAATTCGACAACAAGCTGCGTTAGGAATGCCTTTACCAGAAGGAAGAACCCCTTCAGAAAAATCTCTTATTGCCAAAATTAAATCAGTAGCTCCACCACCATCTGAAATTCCTATACCATCAAAAAAATTAAAAAAAGCAAAAGACGCGGGTTTGTTGACTCCAATAAAGGATAAAAAAAGAGAACAAAAGGAAAAAATTCTTACTGGCCTAGCGAAACTTGGAATTCCGTTACCAGAAGTAAGCACTCCTTCAGAAAAAAAGATTGTTGACAAAATCACTGCTGATTTAGGTATACCATCACCACCAACAGCACCTGCTGCTAAAAGCAGATATCAAAAAGCTTACGCTGCCGGACTCATGACACCGTTAAAAGGGAAAACAGATTCCCAAAAAGAAAAAATTCTTGAAAGTCAAGCAAAAATAGGCATACCTTTACCCGTAGGCCGAACGCCTTCAGAAAAAGCCCTCATAGAAAGAGTCCAAGCGAAAACGAAATTTAAACCAGAATTAATGACACCATTGAAAGATAAGACACCTGAACAACAAGAAAAAATTCTTAGAGGATTAGCAATGGGTGGTAATCAACTACCAGATGCAAAATCTCCATCAGAGAAAAAAATTATCGAAAAGGTTCGGGCAGATGTAGGACTACCACCCGAACCTCAATCGGAGGCTGAAAAAGTAATGTATAAAAAATTGCTAGCAAGAGGTGAAATTGAACCTTTGGAAGGTAAATCTCCAAAACAAAAGGAAAAAATACTACGAAACATTGGTCAAATCGGTTTACAACTACCTTCTGCTCGTACACCGTCTGAAGAAGATCTCATTACTAGAGTCAAAGCAACTGTTAAACCTACTGCAAAACGTTCAGAAAGTCTGCGAAAAGCCAAGGCTTTCGGACTAATGACTCCTCTTGATGGAAAATCTCACGGCGAAAAAGAAAAAATCATAAAAGGGCTAGCAATGCATGGAGTTCCACTGCCGAAAATGAGAACACCCTCAGAGAAAAAAATTCTCGCGAGGGTTCAAAAAGAAGTCGGCTTGCCTCCAGAACCGGAAAAACCTTCACAAAAGGAAAACTACAAAAGGGCTTTCGCTGCTGGAATAATTACACCTTTGGAAGGAAAATCAGCTTCACAAAAGAAACTAATTCTTCGAAAACAAGCTGAATTAGGTTTGACTTTGCCAGAAGGTCGAACAAAATCAGAAAAATGTCTTATACAAGAAGTGAAGTTATCTGCTCCAAAAATATCTGAAGTGGGAATGCCATCTCAAATTTTGAAACAAACGAAAGCTGCTAGTCTTATTACTCCAGTAGAAGGTAAAAAAAAGGAAAATACTTTGGAGGGATTAGCAATGCAAGGTATTCCTCTCCTAGAAGGTAAAACTTCATCACACAATAAGTTAATAGAAACAGTTCGAGAGGACTTAGGACTACCTCCAGAACCAACAACACCAATTGAAAGAAATAAATACCAAGACTGTTATATTGTACCTTCACAAGGTAAGTCAGCGTCACAGAAAGAAAAAATACTTTGTAATCAAGCCGCTATGGACTTATCATTACCTATAGGAAGAACCCCTTTTGAAAAATATATCATTACAAAAGTTCAGCCTTCAGTTCTAAAGGCAAAAGCTGGAATTACAGAGAGCATACAAGATATAAAAAAAGAGAACAAATGTGATAAAGGTTGTGGATGTGATAAAAAGAAAATTAAGTTTAAGCATAGTTACGTAAAAATTAGGATTACATCTCCTGATGTTTCATCCGTTCGCTCATGTCCTGATGAATGTTTCCCAGGTGTTGCAGGAGGTGTTTTCATGGACAATGAAGGTATTAAGGTAACAGTAGGGAGAGCTATGGAAATTTTTAGATTTTCTTCTCATGAACGATCCCGAGACGTAAGACCGAGATCTATTATGATGCTAAATACAATAAATCCACTCTACGGATATATCAGTAATGTAGAGTTAACCACTAAATCTCAAGATTATTTAGTAAAAAATCGTGAAAGGGATGAGAAATCCGATGATACTTTTATAAAAAGCTTCTCAGCATTGCAAAACAGGAATGATGAAAATTTTGGATCAGTCAAAAATACTAATAGTACCAATAGTACTCATATTATTAAATGTAAAAGTCATTCCAGTTTTAACTCCCTCCTTAATACTGAATCAACTTTAAGTTTAATAACACCTAATACAAGTAATTCATCGGTTATTTTAAGTGGTATTGTGTCATTTGAATCAATTCCTAGTAATAATGAAGTAATGCAAGATACAAGTATGACAAAATCCACTCCAGAATCTCTGTTCTGCAAAAGCAGCAATGATTCCGTTCGCGTATTAAGGTATTTTATGTTTTACTTGTTAAACTTAGTTTATAATACTATATTTCGTACAGCTAGCTGTCTTCGTTGGACGTCAAATCATAAATTGATCAATGTCAAATACTGCTTACGTGTATTCCTGAATAGTATACTTTATCATAAATCAATAATTTTCATAATCGAACAAATTCGTATAAAGAGTGTAATTTTATAAATTCTCAATTTAAATAATAAGATTAGTTGTAAGGGGCGAATTCACAAACTTCCCTAACTACAATGACGTATTATTATGGCATTAGATTACATCACATGGTAACAGACGTACTCGATTCAATATAATTATATCAGTCTATAGAATATCAGTATATGGAATATCACACAATACCTCATTGTAGCCGCCATAAAATGACAACTTCGTTGTCGCCTTTCGCGTGGTTCATCAAAAACGAGAGCAACGCTTCTGCGTGTTTTAATTATGTGGATGTCTATGGCCGTTGGTAGTATTCAAATGACTCCGATTGTCCGTTAGTACTCCAATACTATACATAAACAATACCAAAAAAGAACATATGATATTGTAATATCGAGAACATCCGTATTCTTATAAATTATTATAAATTCATCGGAGACCTAGCCACATAGGAATTCTCGAATGCTAAATATCCCACTTTCTATAATGACTTTAGAATAAATTAATGTCTACAGCTTTCTCCTAAAACTTTACTGTAAAGAGTTATCATTCAAACGCGTATTCATTAGGCTACATTTGTTTAATGAACATTTTATCAGTAGCGTTTCATGATGTTTCATGATTTCCGTCTATAGGTAATTAACAAGAACGATGAAACATTGTTTATTTAATGTGAATTCGCGCTCACCATTTCCTGTGGAGAGCAAACCGAAACATTAACAAAGACTATAACTATTGTATGACCGGGTTTATAAATTAAAGTGTGGTCATGGGTTACGTGAGTTTTTAAACATGGAAGTAAAAATGCCTCCTCCACCAACATACCATAAGATAACGCAACATCTGTCGAGTGTAGTCAAGTTTCATTTAATAGTGTTCACGGTATACTTATTTTATAAACACTGATAGAGTTGATAAACAAATGTTACCTAATGAACACGCGGTTTAATAAAGACAATTGGTATATATGTTTTACAAAGTAATAAAAATTTAAAAATTTAAAACTTTATAACTTCAAGTATTAAGGCCAAAGACAACAGACTAAATATTTTAAGCATTCTCTTCATATAGTTTATGGATGCATATTAATATAAAGCCCTTTCTTAGGGCAAGATTACTGAAAGGGTACTGAAAGAAGCAGAGCTAAATTATAAAAATAAGTAAACAAAGTATAACTTTAACTACAATTTGAAACATGTTGAATAGGCAATTTTGGAGTTCCTTAAAATAGTCAAGACTTCTACGGATGATATTGAAGAATAATGATAATCTTTTGTGTTTATGTTCCTTTGTAATTTTTATTTAGAAAAATATTTTACTGTTTCTGCAGCTTTTATATCTGTTTTCATTTTTAGCGATAGCTACTTGACAAACAACACAAGCTCTATGGCAACAAACAATTTTAACCAATCCGAAAATATGTTAAATAACACTTATCAGGAAGTATATGTTGCTGACTCTACAAATTCAACCATGCAAGATAATCAATGGGATACCTATTGCGAAATGCATATACAGAGTTCAGTGCATGAAGACTTAGAAAGGGACCAAGTGAAAAGATTGGTTAAAAAAATTGTTGCGACTGAATTGATTGATCATTCGTCATCTTTTATCGTCTTGATACCTACGTCATCGGATGATTCTTCAGCATGTTCGCTGTATAATCTTAATTCGTCTGTTTGCCTACAAGTTTCACGAACTTGTATCTCTCGTTGTTCTACGAATAACAGAATGGACTGTAAGTAAAATTAATATTATTTTTCGATAATACCTCTGCCCTACACGTATTTGTATATTTGTTTTGATTTCTAAGAAGTTATATAATTTTTATTACAACGAAAATATTGCTTATGTACTTTATAAACAGCACCGTGCTATTTTTTGCCCTGTACGGGCGACTAAACGGGCCGCAAGTATGTAAATCGAATCATTTTTAAATACTCACCGACTCCCGTTCTCTGTATACTATCTGTACGCAAGTTACTTAGATAATATGGTTAAACTAGTTTATTAGCAAATGTTAACAAAATTTTTAGTTCGAATGAAACATTTTCTCAAACACGCACAATAATTCCTCGAGTCTCGTCGCCCGACGAGCACACATGGCAATCCGATGAAGCTGTATTGGGTTTCTCTTCTGCTTCCACAGCAAAAGTACAGGTCCGAGAAAAAAGCACAATCATTTCTCACCTACGTCCCGAGCACCCCACCCCCACGCCACGTGTAATGCGAATGACCTTATGTTACAGCTGTGAGACGCGATGAATAATTATCAAAAGAAGTAAAGATTTCTAGTAAAATTTTAAGTACCTATTATACATGTAGGAAACGTGTTCGTGATAAGAATCGAGCATTGTTCATCTTGTATATGTACAAGATGTTCCCCGTAGGTTTAACAAGCGTGTCAATTTAAAGTTTGTAGTATAAGAAGTGAACCTTCTTACAAATTATAAACCCAAGAAATAACCAGTTAGAGGTTGTATTTCACTTCAGAATTGAACTTCATTTCAGTTTGTTTTTGTGATGAAATGAGTGATCTTTTTTTACTTAAAATAATAATTACGTGTTTTGCCATATAGGTACTACACCTGGATATCAATATTCAAGAAATAAAGAACCATCAGAAAAATATTCTATGCCATGCGACTATAGAAATAGTGCCAATCAACCATTTTGGGCAAATAGAGATTGCAAGTGTCCACCCGAGGGATACAAAGAGAATAGACGACGAGTAATAAGCACAGATACCACTCAAGATAGACCATGTTGCTGCCTGGACGCAGGACCAACCCGGGGACGGCAGAGGAGTCCTATTGGTTCACCAATGTTCAAACATACCCGAACGAGAGGTAATTTATATAAACTAGCAGCGCAACGCACTTGCACTTGCTTATGTCCGACTCTTTTAGTCGTACCGTCAGGGTATATAGCAATTAACATATAACCTTGCTCATGAACGTAGCTATCACACACAAATAGATTTTTTACAAATCCGACTAGTAAATAGTTCCAGATATTAGCTTTAAAATCAGCTTTAAAAAAAACTATTTTTTTTTTATTATACTTGTATAATTTATTATCAAATAATGATAACTGTAATCGGGCTCCATATCAGGTGTATAATTTGCTGAAATATTTGAAACTAGTTCATCATTGAACAAGATTAAAAATTATTATATTATCTACGACAAGTACGACTAATGAGACCGCAGATACACGGGGCGAAACCGCGGGGCATTTAAGTATGTAAAGCAAAGGTGTGGTCATCTCCATTCGGGAGACAGGAATTAAATTGAAATTTAGATATTAATTTACTTTAGTGCTACTTTAATACTATAAAGAAACTCTACAAGAGTGGTACCCGTGGTCATTAGATCTACCACTGTCCGGATTCACCCAATAGTTTCCTAACCCGGAGGAAAGTTTTTAATTTGGTAGCCCTGGGATAGTAAACATAAATTTTCTATTACAATAAAATTAATTTTACGGATTTTATCGCCATTAATTTAGTTATTTAACAAGCCCGACGTTTCAGCAGCTTTATATCAACCGTGGTCACGGCTGTGCTCTTAGGTTGAGATGTCAGATGTCCAGATGTCACAAGTTATTAAAAGTAGCGAAGAATTTTAATAATTTAATTGTTAAAAATGGGTACATATTGTATCTTGCTGACTCGAGTTGTCGTGTTTGATTTTTATCTCGTTTATGTGTATCGTTGGCCACAAATTCGGCGATAAAATCCGTCAAAATATCTGTAAGGTAATGAGTGAACAGGAACTAGGTAGACGGCATGCGACCACGGTCGTTTCTCTCGCCCCTGAGTGCTGACCCGCGTTCGTTTTCCGCATGTTACATAATATGTCGTATATTCTACTTTTATTCTTTACAAATTGCAGCATCGCACAGTAATTTACGCCCATGTGATATAGAGTCCATGCCTCGCCAACTGCCACAAGGAGCTAGACGTCCAAATAGTGAGTCATGCAAATGTAACAGGAAAATTGAATTTACAAAGAAACTGATGTCCACAGCGTGTTCCAGTGAAGGAACCAGGAACAGACCAAGTACTTATGTGTTTTTCAGAGCCGGTATTTACTGTGCACGGCAGGGGCGGCCAACTCAACGATCGCGATCAACTGGTCGATCACAGCCCATCATAGATCATCTCAGTCTTATGACTTAGTTTATACATTAGTACCTGATATGTGCAAAATTTATGCTCCTATTTTCTTGTGATTAGCTTTCATTCAAAATTCGTTGTGGGACCCAAGACAGTCTCAGCTTTCCCTTTTACCTTGGAGGGTCATTGTGCATGCCGATGTAGAATCTGGCAACACAAGAATAGTAGTGGTGAGAATGAGTGGTGCGCCTAGACCGTTTAAAGAAAACTGTGTAAAATTATTCTGCTTCATCAAATTTTTTAGTAAGTAATAATTGGTAGATCTTACAGGACTGTGTAGGGAGAAACGTCAATCTTAGCAATAATTTACCAAATTTTCCGCCCCTGGTATACGATATACAGTCATAATAATATTTGATTCTAATAACTATGAAACATAATTTTATAATTAAATTAATTAACCATCACAGAAGAATTATAATGACCGAACTTTAATTATGTGAAGTAGGCATAGGTACTAGGTACCCAGGTAACATTAGAAGAGACACGTCGCCATGTAACAAATTTTCCAAATAGGACATAACAAAGACTGGTCAGAAGTTTATATATATATATATATATATATATATATATATATTACGTCACGAAATGGAGCCGAAATCTTAATGTTTGCATCCCAATGGATCTCCAAAAACTGCATAAAAATATTTGAGTATGTGCGCAATGATAAGTATATTTTATTACAGAGAGAATCGATATAAGAAAAAAACACACTGAATGTAAGACACCTCCTGACAGCGCGCCTCCTGACAAGAAGACATATAAAAATTTAATATGCGACTGCCCAGAGGTGCCACCACCTGTAGACATAGACGATGATATTAGATATTTGAGGCAAATCAGATCTGAATTGACCCAGACGACCTCCGGATTTAAATTTGGTGTAGAACCGAGAGGTCAATCCGATGAAGGCTTTGAAGAAATTCTAAAACTTTACGCAGATCATATCGAAGGCAAAGAAAATGACGATAAGCTATGTGCCTGTAGTGGAATAATGTCTACAAATAAACATAACATTTGTGCGTGCCCTTCTTCAGATTCGAAAGCCTTAAATTCAAAACGTTTTAAAGGTTTCAAATTTCACATCGAGGCTAAGGGCTCAGATTATAATCCTCTTAAAGGTATTTTGTGCTTCGATTTGTATTGTATAGACTAAACTTTTTCATGAAAGTAAGATAATAAGATATATAATATTAAATTTATAGGCAAATAACTCTATTGTTTATTACTTGACATGTGCAAGTACGTCTTTTATATTGTTCTAACAAAATAATGTATAATACATTATTTTGTTATGTTTGTTTCGTTATTGTAAATGTGATATGCTTTCATACTCACCATATCTTGAATACAAGCTTGTGACTCTTGATAATGTAATTCAACTAATTTTAAATGTAACAAGGCATCCGTTCGTTAATAAATGAAAAACATCATTTTTTTGTATTTTTTTAATTTTTATAACAAGTATTTGTCCCAATAAAATTTTACAAGTTCCATTTGTACAATTACGGATAAAATCCGCGTACTGAAACAAACGCATTTCAGGTATTGGTGGCATGGTGTGGATAGTGCTTTAGGAGGATTTAGTTTCGTTTACTAGCGAATGGGATTTATCCCGGCGAATCTGTCCATCCGTTCATCTAGCGGCAGTACGTGACTGATTCGATCGTACAATAAACTATATATTAATATTATTAATTACTTAAAACTTATCTAAAGTGTCATCAACATAATAACAATATAAAAATTTTCAAGCCATCGTTCACATTACATCCCTTTATTACACCTTTTCCGTCTACATTTCGGAATTGAAACCGTATTATGAAATTCATTTTTGATTTGTTTCCACTGCCGTTAAAGTACTCATATTTTTATAATGATTTATCAAGTATACTTATAACAAACATGTGACTGCTCTTAGCTATGTGTTCATTTGTCAATCCTAATAATAATAACAAAAGATCTACTATTCTTACATTCCATTTCTAGGCATTTGGTGTTATGGCTCTTCGCTATTGAGGTAAACTTTATGCTTTGCCTACAATGTCTTTGTGCATATTTGTGCGTAATCATAAACGATTATAATTTGGAATATTTATTATATTCTGTATAGTGACAAAACGTTCACACTCTTAGCATAATTTGTATTGCATTTCGCTCTTTGATACACAAATGCTTAGACAATAACGTACAACGTATAAGACTACTTAACAACCTAAAACTAATTCTCCGTTAAGCCCCAAGACCCACTAATGCATTGTTTGTTGTAGTAAATTCAGTCCTTTATGGAAAGGGCCAATGTTGTATATTTCGGTTCAGGCTTATATTTCTAAAAGCTATGTGCACATTTGTAGCCGATTCTTCACAAATGCGTATGTTGTGGGTACTAATTTTTAGCCGATTTTTCACAAAGACGTATGTTTTGGTATTTATTTTGTCAATTTTTCACAACGGCATATGTTGTTTGTGGGTATTAATTTTTAGCCGATTTTTCATAAAGACGTATTCTGCACATTAACTTAACGTATGGGTCATCTGTATGGAGACTGAATTCTAGACTAGTTCTCGGATATATTTTACTTGTTTTTTTTTTACAACATTATAAAACTCAAAAACGATTGGACCGATCTTGATGAAACTTTTCGTGCTTATATTTATATGCTAATTAGACCTAAACACATTACAATTTATTTCGCTTAAGTGACAGATTTCATTTTAGACATACCCATAATAGTGGAGAATGGAGTGTTACTAATGTTCAAACTATAAATTCCGAACTAGTGATCTTAGTTTTGTGCCTTTAAAACGATGAGCATGAAATAAAGTGAAGTAGGTACCTTACAGTAGGAGATGCAATACATACAGAGTCGTAAGTGATTGACAGAGAATAATCATCCTCTGTGGTAGTGGAAGAAAACTAATCACAATTTCAAGGTGTGTTAAATAATACATTACACACATAGGTGATCAGCTAACATAAGACGCAAATCTGTCTAACAGTCACACATAAATTAGGCCGTGCTACCTTATCCGACAACGGAGCCTTCTAGTCTTATTATTGAATTGAGCAGTTATCAGATGTACGGACGAACAGATTGACTACTCTGTAGTAACTACTAAACCCTAACTAATAAATAATTAAACATATCTCCGTCTGCTAGGGGCGTAAATGTTAAAAGCTTTACATTTCTTTTCAAATTCACAAATTGTATAACCATACTTTTACTTTTTGATTTTCACCAATCAAAAAGATAATAATTTCGTTTATCGTCCCTTATCACTAAAATATTTTTTAGTCTATATGTGGAAAGGTAAATAAATCACATTTGATGTATAGATTGCGGCACATAAGTTGAACCTTTAACTTGAATGTAATCGCATAATGATGCGATTGCGCGTGGCTGTACCTGCGTTGACAACTGCCATTTTGGTTCAATTTACACGCTGCAAGCTTTACGTTATTGAACGTTAAATTGTTATTGCAACAATGAATACTGACATCGTATAAAATAAATTACAACATTTCATTTAATCAATTCCCACAACTGCAATGAAACCATATTCTCCAATATCATGATAATTTAGTGTACAGTAAGTTATATTGTTATCGTAGTAATTCTAATATCGGTCATGAAGGATATGACTTTAACTTATTAATTAGTTGTAACAATAATAATAATTAGTAATTCTTATTAGGATGGAAATAAAGAGTAGTCAAATAATATAATGTTGTATAAAAATCAACGATACAATAAAGTCACATCATGTATGTACACAATATAATTCATGTTAGAGAGAATTTAATTGTTTAATTGTAATCATTGTCTTAAGCACAATGTACTCGCGTCGTACCCATTTTAAATTATATTCTACATTAATGTTGGCAAAGTTCAGCGCGCTGTGATACGGCGTGAAAAGCAACGCAAACACATGTTACATAAGTATTGTAATCTTCACACTATTCCATGTCTTAACAGTATCCTGAAAAGCATAATTTACAATTTTATCCTCACAATTTCATCATCGAAGCTTAACTGGAAATAAGGAGGCGAGGGCCATATTAAAACGCGTTTCCCGTTACGATATCGTATGACACAAAAGTTATTCCAATATTGAGTTTTTGATAAATACAACATAGGCTTAGTTCCATGAAGACCTAATAAAAATGGGTACAAGAAACCGACGGTACTTTACAAGGTACCTAAGTATGCATTTTATAAATTATGTCATAAAATGACAGACTAAAGAACTATTTTAAATTTTACGCCGTGACTTATATACTAATTTCGTTTTATTAAACTAATCACATCAATTTAGAACATTTGTTGTGTGGTAGTGATAGAGGCGCGGCCCGCGACTTGAGGCTTGAGTCCATGAAACAAGAAGTTGGCGGCGGCCTTGATTGGTGCGACCAGTGGCGCATGCGCATTCCCCTTCCATCGTCAAACGTTGCCGGTAGCAGGGAACCGCGGCGGTGGCAGCGGCGGAGGCGGCCGACTCGCCTCTCCCGCACCCGACGACTGCTCCGACACTGAAAACATTAAGTCAAAATATTACCAATCATATCCAATTGTAGCTGATCTGTACCTTGATGTCCAGTCCACAAGCACCGCACTGCAAGGAGATGTCTGCGTCGCAGAAATGTTCTGGATCTCCATAACGTCGCCACGGATATCCAGGGGCATCAATAGTCACTTACCGTTACATACGCGGACCTCTCTTTGGCCTTTGATTGTCCAGTCTCCCTTCAGTGGGAAGTTCCTGCAATAAATAAAGACTCCCCATGTTGCCCTGACGACAAGTCACTTATTTGTGATACAATTGAAACTAACAATATAAATATGTTGGTTTATTTAAGATTGTCGCTTGTCAATCTCCGGCGAGATTGGCATTTACACCACCATGGACAAGGTCGATTTGGCCAGTAGGTGCTCTATTCAGGAATATATCTAGAGGCAGGACTCTGAGTGATAATATGAAATAAATAGGTTACTATAGTTTACGTTATTATAATTTCACGTGAAGTAACTAAAGTTATTCATTACCAATTCTTAAAGGACACATGTGGAGAAATCTTTGAGTGAGTGAAAGTGTGCCCCTCGTGTTTTATCATGTAGATTAAATGTTACTAGTAGAAAGAGCTAGGGACTCAAAATACGTTAAATGGGCGTATTGGCGTTCAATCAACAAATTGGCCTTTTTTGGCGTGGAACAGGTAAAGTATGATGATGCTGTTTATGAAGTTTGATAGTAGGAATGGTAAAATTGGAAGGCCACACATCCGTAACACTGATAAACTACTATTAAAAACTTTATCCAATCTAATTTATGTTCAAAGTCAAGAAAGCAAAATCGTCCAGCATCGTCATATCTTTGTGATAAAAATTTAAAGTGTAGTTATTATTAAATCAAATACTATCCTTTGCTTTAATTAAATCTTAGAATTATTATTATTACAATGCTTTAGATATTTGAAAAACAATAATAAATACCACCTTGTTAATGGAAATATATATTGACACCACAAACATTTAGTCAAACACCAAGATATACAGTGAGCGTCTCAAAAAAAAATGTGCAACTGCCAAATTATGCACCTTGTAAAAACAACTTAAACACATGCGCGTAAGGTTGATATTTCAAGGAAATATTTTTAACTTTTGCACATCTTTTAAATTTAAAATGCATTTTAATCACAATTTTAAACCTTTCACGTTAGGTTGCCATTGTAAAAATATATGTTTAAGTACAATCAGTGATGCTTTAGAATGATAGTTGAATAGGAAATCTACATCTTGTATTTTTGTAAATGAATTGTTGGAACCTAAAAAAAATTACACAATGCAATCGCCACGAATTTATGAATATAGAAATTCTAATCACTTGCTTGCACGAGAGATTTTTATAGTGTGCTAAAAAAGCGTTTAATTTGACCATATTGGCGACCAAACATGTGTGTGTACACATCACGGTTTAAAAAATCGTTGTCGTTTGAACAGATGATGGCCCCACGATGTATGACTTTGTTTTAATGGAGCCTAGCCAAAAAAAGAAGCCCATAATTTTTGCACTACTTCTACTCTATTAAAGTTATTTTAATTGATATCGGAAATTTAAGTGCCAAATTTTTTTATTAAATTTTATTTAAATTCAGGCGCGCAAAAACTTTTATTGCTGTTATGACTCCTCCATTCCACAAATGAATTATGTTGGGTAAACGTTGCTCAAGAGACTTACACCCAGAAAAGCGTTATACTGTTGTTGCACACGAGTTCACGCGCCGTCATTTCACAAGATCTCACATTATTTTTTCATAGGCGAGCAGCGCGTTATTTCCAGATAGGTAACCGGATACCGGAATTTGTTAATTCAATATTCGTAAGCACTTCAATAAGAAATCGCATTATATTTCCATTAAACAAGGGTTCACACAATGAGTACACGAAGCTATAAAGCTGGTTGGGTTAAAAACGTGTTCTTACGCGAATCGTGCTTCTCATCCACTGGAGCCGGCGGTGGAGGCGGTGGCAGTTGCTGCTCCAGTGCATTAACACAATTCATCATACTTCCGTACAGCCTGTTGTCGCGGAAACTGTCCCTGTACATACACCCAGATATCCTGACTTCGCGCCACAGAGCCACACTCGAGGCACATTATTAATCAAGTGTGTTTCCTGAGCAAACTCATTACGTCTAATGTATATACACAAACGAGACACTATCACGTGTAACAGGTTGCATGACGGGCAATGAATGCTAAAACACTACGTTTACTTTTCTATGCACGTTTTATTTATTTATTCTTGTACCAATAGTATCGTGTTGAAGTCCTTGTGCTTCCCAAATACTGATGCAGTCTCCACTTGTGCACTTCACCAATACTGTTGTGGATATTGGTAGGTAGGTTAGAAAAACCGTGCGTCGCGTGCCGATGGTATGCGGTGAATAGTGACGTCGTGAGGTGGTACGTTGTACAAGATGTTGACGTAATTACGTACGTTGTGTTATGATTATTTGGTGATTAATGTGCAAATAATAAAATAATATAACTAACAGGTATATAAGTGCGCACCTTCCGTTGGAATTCCGAAACAATGCCAATATTTCCTCAAAGGTCTTGTTTTTCGTCTCAGGAACTTTTTTATACGTAAATATCCAAAAAATTGCAAGAAATACACTAAAAGGCAGGAATGTATAGTTTTCCAGTAGAGCCTGAAAGAAAGTGCACACAGTTTATATAAACATGATTTGTGAAAACATCGGTAGTAATAACTCAGCGTTGGTGACCCGACATACTCTCATTCCCGTCGAGAAACCGCAGGACGAGAATTAGATTGGAGCAGGTATGTGTGTGGTCAATATAGCAAAGCCACACACACATACACACATTTTAACCCCAGCACCCTAGTGGGGAGAGACATTAAAAAGGCCAACAATTACCAACAGCATCAACAGACAAGCAGTGTGACGATCATATAATGTTTACTTAAAATTATTATATATAAGTTTTATGAAAATACCTTCATTGTTGGAAAGCCAATTCCAACGACGAAATTAGCCAACCAGTTAACTAATACGGCAATCGCCATTGCACTTGGTCTAGGCCCTTGAGAAAATAGTTCAGCGGTTATCAGCCAAGGTATAGATCCAGGTCCCACCGCAAAGAACACCACGAAGCTTAAGGTCGACACCACTGACAAGTAGCTCATCCAGTCAATCATTTCCTGCACATAGCCAAAGAACTCCTATCAGGGGATAGCAATTATGTTCTTTTCCGTGACCGACCGGAGTAGAAATAAATCGCAAACATGAATGCCATCACGCACTGGTCTAGGTACATGTGATTCCGAAGTCGCTATAATGACTGTGTGATAAACCACAAGTGCTAAAGAGCGGTGAGGTAAAAATTTATCCTTCTAAATGCACTTGAGCTGTGAAGTATTTACCACGATCTATCAGCTGTACTGCGTATGCATAAGTGACTAGTGCGCTCTGCTTTTGGGCAGCGTTATGTTGGAAATTTGGCTTCGACAAACGCGTGCACCAGCTCTTCATGATTTGCGCCCACTCGATTATTGTACCGTGTAATGAGTCAAAATGTGTTAAGTGCTCTGTGAGTGATGTTCCTTACATTTATATTTGAGAATTTATTTCTGTTGCAAAAGTAAAATCGGAGAGTCCGGGCTCGGGACGGAAAAGTCGAATTTGGGGGGGAGGGAGTGGGATGGGGACAAGGAAATGTAGCCTAGCGCAAAGCGAAAGCAAAAGAGTGATGTGAAAATTATAAAAAAAAAAATAGAAAAACAAAAGAGAACGCGAGCATGCAAAAAAATTCTTTGATATCGATAATAATGAGAATAACATAGCTTCGTATTAGAACGAAATGAAAATACTACATAAATGAATTTTTTATAATTAAAGTTAAGAAATGAAAAATACGTTGATAAACTATTGATAGGTAACTAATTCCTTAATTGCAGCTTTGAAAATTACTACTTAGTGTGAATGATCTTTTAATATTTTACATTTATGGTCCAACCACCAATAGATAGACTATTTTATATATTTATGATTTTGTATATTTGATACATTTTAAATCTATGACCCTCGACCGCCAGCAAATACGTGGCGTCGAACTCAGTCGAGTTACTCACTGAGCCCGCTGGTCGAAAATAAAAATGATAAGAAGATAACAAAAAATGACAAAAACTTAAACGAAAAATGACATAAATATCAATATCTTAGAATCATTTAAGGAATTGAAATAAAGCTTCTAAAGCATTTAATAGCAATGTTACAAAACCATATATTGCTTTCTTGGGTATTTCATTCAAAGCGAAATACTCAAAATAACAATTACTCATAAGACCTATGTCTTATATGCATACTGATTATTTTCTTTTTTTAATTTAAATATATATCAAATAACTTCATTTTTAGACAATTTAATAATTGTTGTTTTATCCGGAAAGTTTGAGCCAAGTGAAACTGAAATGTGTTGGCAGCAGTTAGAGTTCATAAATTAATTTTTGCACTTGCTGCGCGCAAAGCCACATTCTTAAAGATGATCCTTACAAATATGAACATTAACTGCCATTAGGACGGTTTGCAGTAGCACTTCCTGTTCAGAAATAATGAGCATAGATATATTAAACTATTTTTATTATATTCTGTATGCATATTATTTATAGCCGAATAATGAACATTTCTTAGTTAAGTGTTAAACAAATAATAGAGAAATTGCAACCGCAACACCAAACTTGATGGCTTTAACTTTGCAACATGGTTTATAGGATAAGTTACAAAATGTTCATCATTGCTACTTTCTTCTTAAAACAAGCTGACAACTATTAAGAAACGCTTAAACGTTTCCTTAGTTACTGTCAACACATTTTCGTATGTGTTTTTTTGTTAAGCCGTTGTTGATAATATTTGCAGTAATGCTAAACATATTACAGCATCGCAACTAAAATTGCCCAGCTTCTGCATGCTGCTTGTATATATCAGCAGTCATTTTTCACATTTCGCTGGTTGCACATTTTTGGAATAAATATGTTAAGTAGTATTTAACACCTCACTGAGTTTTTTTTTAGGTTTTGGTTAGAAATGAACATATTCCATACGTTTATGTATACATTTTATAAAATAAAGCCCCCAAAAGCTCTCTGAACCTATGTAATGGATTTTATAAAAAAAAAACTGAACGGATTTCCATGTGTACCAGTGTATAGAGCAATTCCCAAAGAAGTTTCGAATGTGTTATTCACGAGCAAAGTTGGGGCGGATCGCAAGTTAATTATACAATTATTGTTACTCCCAGTTACAGATGACTCCAATTTCAAATAATAAAAAGTTGATTTCCGAATTAATCAAACAACAGTATATTAGACACACCTTTATGAGGAACGAAATCGTGATGAATATGGAGAAGATGAACATTCCTCCTAGACCGTAGAGATGAAGGGTGCGACGGCCAGTCCGATCCATTAGCGGCAAAGAGACTAGGGTCATCCCAACCATTATAGCGCCGATACCCATCGTTGCAAACTTCGCCGATTCCTCAGTCAGTCCAGATGATGTGAAGAGCGAGGTTGAATAGTAAAACACCTTAAAAGATAATATATTTTATTTTCTCACTTGTTGCATGACCTCCTCAAGCTAACCACTCGATACCACTAAGTATGTTCAACCAAAAAAGTGAGGATCCGGGTTCGAACCACGGGTTGGACCAAGCAAAAATTGCAATAAGTTTTTTTTTTTTTTCAGTTCCTAATAACAGTCTGGAGCCATAAAGTAGGTGTTACACCCCCTTACCTCAGAAGGCACGTTAAGCAGTCGTTTCTGCGCCTGATTTGTATATTACGCTTCATATTGTATATTACGCTTCATATTGCTGATATTTTTAAAGAGGCATAAACCTGATCAATTATTTTCGGATTTGCAATCGATAGGGAGTTCTTTAAATGTTGCCATTTTGTGTTCGATATCAGGGCTTAAGCAGAAAATAACGAATACCACGAGTAAATCACATTTTAATGGGCATTTATAAGCTTCACTTGTAAGTAAATAAATCTTTGAACATACTTATTCCTTGGAGATCTGTACAGACATAATATTGATAAACTCAAAGAATCTAACGGCTATAATAAATCTTATAATCTTATATATAAAACGAAGTCCCCAAAAGCCATCTGTCTATATGTGATCGATTTTCTCAAGATCTCCTAAACGGATTTTCATGCGGTTTTAGCCTGTGGAGAGAGCGGTCCTCGAGAAGTGTCGAATTTGCTCCTCTTATCGCTTGTAAATTAATAAAAACATATCATATTTTCATTAAAATATTTCCTTTTCGGTTTTTGAAGTTAATATTGACTTATTTTTAATCCGTGGACTGGCTATGAAAGGAAGACAGAAGGAAAATGTGTTATTGCAGCTCTCTCTCTCTCTCTCTCTTGACTACAGTAATGAGCCTTATAAACAATAACTCAATTTCAGTTGTACTTGCCATGAGACGAAGAGAGATGAAATGTGTGCGCGCTCTCTCACTTGCCCTCCAGTAATATACGATACGTAACCCTCTATCTAATTTCCGATTTGTATCTCCCTCTCAACTTCCGTTATCCTGGTTTCCTCACTCTCTCGCCACGCATTCACCAGCTCTATCTCCTAAATTGAGCGAAAATAATTTTCGCTTATTGAAGTGAAGCTAAGAATAAGTTATTGAAATTACAGCATTGATTCCGCTAAGTTGTTGAGACAGCTGCATGACCACGCCAATGAGCAAGGGAGCGCGGAGAGTGGGAGAGCAGAGCAGCTCTCTCATGGATATGGACGCCTCGGCCTGCTGAGCGCGTTCTTCTGCACGCATCTCCTCTATATCCTCTTCCACCTTAAAAGACATAATTACACTTAGCATAATACAGTAATCTATATATTAAAATGAGGAAGGCCTGTGTCCAGCAGTAGCTGATGGTGATGACGATAATATATTAAAACTTGAAGAAAAAATCCCAATATCAAAATAATTAATATTCCAAAATCAATAATATCGATTCGAGCGATTACTTTGATATTGAGATTTTTTTAGTCTTATTATTTTTTAGATTTTTTTAGACTTAAAACCGTATCTTTTTGGTATTGTAGAGGGACAAACGAGAAGTCGGAACGTTTTGATGACTGCCGACGACGCCCACAATCGTCCGCAAAACTATTATGCCAATGCGTTGTCCTTCTTTCCTCCTCCTCTCCAATATTCTACCAGATACTTGCATACCGCACGAAACGAAACGCGTATTGCCAGTTTATGGCGGTGTCATGTGAGCGAGAGGTGCCTCCCGGTGGAGCGGCTGCAAAGCAGCACGGCGCTATCCCTTACTAATAACATAGACTAAGAGTTATTTTTACATGTAATATTCTATAAGTTAAGCGGGCTCCCTGCGATCATATCAAAGCGTCACAAACGGTGGCCGCTGTGGAACCTGGAGTCAAAGGAGTAACAGCGGTAGTAAAGCATGTTCGGCCGATATTTTCATTCACTATGTTAAGGTAGCCATTACTTACTTGATTACTAGCCCGTAGCCTCCTCAGAGCTCGGCGTGCCTCTTCTTCCCATTGTCGTGTAATGAGCAAGTAGCGCGGCGACTCGGGGCAGGCGGGCAGCAGCAATAGCTGAAGAATGGCAGGACATACAGCCAAACCTGAAAACAACATGCACATTGAGGGTACAGGTGGTATACTACTGAGTAGGTCCTATATAAGCAAATTTTTCTTCTAAATCATGTTATCGGGTGTTCGAGCACACTTGATGAGGCTTGCTAGGAATGTGCCGGCAAATTGACCTTTCCACTCCATTATATATAAGTTTTAGATCGCCTCTGTGGTGTAACGGTGCGGGTGTCTCCTGTTGTCCGTTAGCCCCATGGGGTCCTGGGTTCGATTCCCAGTTCAGCAACTATCATTAAATGTTTTTCAGATTACTCTGAGCATGCATTACATTGTCCGGGATTGGAATGTGCCCGAAGTGGCCATAGGCTTGCCATCATGGGTCTTAGTACCTTGGCTAATCATCGGTCGTCTAGCATATCTACTGGACTTACGTGTTGTGGATGTACTAACACACCTCTGCCTACCTCTTCGGGGATAAGAGGCGTTAGGGTACTTTTAGTTATGTTCTCTACCCAACCATGTATAAAATTTTGTTTATAGTTTAATGATAACTACCGACGCCCATAGACATCCGCATCGATGTCATGCAGATACATAGCCTTCTTATCCTCCACTCCTACTATGGATCATATAAACGAATGAATGAAATTTATGATTAAAAATTATCTCACCAAGAAGGATAGGCCATCCGTCATCGGTACCCAGGATCTGCTCGATGCCGAGAACTTGCGACAGTAGCAAGCCGACTGTCACAGCCAGCTGGTTGACCGTGCCGAGTCCTCCGCGTAGGTTCAGCGGTGCGATCTCAGATATGTACATTGGCACAAGTGATGTATTTAGACCTGACAACACGTTAAACATTTAATACATTTAATTATAATAAAAGTAACTTTTATGCGACAGTAAAGTGTGTTTTTTTTTTTAAAAGGGACGCGTCGCGCGACGTTTCGATTACAGTCCCATTCAAAGAGTTTCATAACTCACGATTTTGGCCTTTTCAAATGTTTTGCGATCATCGTATTCTGGTCAAGCTTGACTCGATCACAACTAGAACTTTGCAAACATGTAATCATCATCCATCCTTNNNTTCTTTATTTTGAGAATAATGTAAATGTTAAATTACAGTCTAATAATTAATAATTTGCTAAATAAATTTATATTCTTTAAGAAATATATGTATATAAGTTCTATATTATTGTCTTATAATTATAAGTGAACCTTTGTTTATTTATTAGAATTATATTGCTGTATAGCCAATGCCACTTGACACTTAATATTTGTTGGTTAATGTTCTCTATGAGTGGCATCTGATAAACTTGCCACGGACTCCGAAGGATAACGGCGCCACTTGACACAATGCATACTAACATTATGAATCCGAACGTCTATCTGTCTGTTACGATTACACGGCTAAACAGTTGGACTTATTTTGATGAAATTTGGGATGGATCTCATTAGAAACCCGAGTTCAAAAATAGGCTACTTTTTATCCAAAAGTCAACCTTACTTTGTTTGTATGGAAATCATGTAGATGTGCATGGGTCTGGATGCCATTAAGCCGAGGGCCCCCGGTCAGAGAACAGTTGACACTTATCTTTTATTAGAGCTTTGGAGGGAATGAGGTACTTGAAAGGAAAGTAGACTCAGGATTGTCGACAAAGCAGAAACTTTGCCAGTAGTGGAAATCTCAAGCAAATTCCTTTGATATGACATGCACCCTGTTAAGTATTCTAGTTCAACATGTACTCATCGCACCATCTGACTAGTCGTTTGTAACTGAGTAACTAAGTTAGGCTGCTTCAAGTGAGGGCAGTTACTAGATACAGCTGTCGTTTAGTGGAGTTTGAATAGTCAATTGATTCATAACACACGATATCACTATACTATTTGGACGCCTCCTGACGAGTTGACCAGGTTGAAATTGGCTTCACTTAGGTATCAGTTATATTGTGTATGTATTCAATATGATTGAATGCGGGCTTAAGCGAATATATTTTTTATTGCGCAATTCAATTGAACATCTTGAATGAAAATAGACAATGTCGAAATTATCCGCATAAATATAATTTACATATTGTTAATTATGCCGTCACAATGTGTAACCATTAAAACATATTGGAATGAAAAAGTAAACCACATCCGATGCTAATTAACTCTGTATGAAATTCATATAGAAAATAGATCAATTCTCATTGGATTTACAGCAAAGAAATGTTCTCATTAAAGGTTATTTTAATCATCATCATTAGTTGTCGGATAAGCATTTGCTGTGTTGGCACAAGGAGTGGTGTGAAGTAAGGACGTTCGTGTCCATTTTTAACTGACCCCGAGAACATGAAGAATTCAGGAATATTATAAACGGAGTGTCTAGTATATTATAAACTGGCCCGATGGACCGGCGACTTGGTTGAGGTGGAGGGGGGGGGGGGGCTGCATCCAAATGGCTCACGACCGTGGCCTGTGGCGCACTATGGGGGAGGCATCCCTCCAGCTGGACGTGGTCCGGCTGATGATGATGATAATGACGATTATAATGTGTCTTCAAGAAAGGAGCTTTTAGTAAGACATAATGAGGAGTAGCGGGTGTGGCTGTTTACGTATTCCCGTATCCCCTCATCGTTTACGAGGTATAACATTGCAGAGGTTTTATTGGATAAAAACTCTATAAACACGGTCAACGTATCCTCACTACGATTTCTTGTCACAAAAGGTGCTTAATAACATTTCGTATTTTAAATTTTTACGCATCGTTAACACCAAAGTACGGCATAATTAATAGCTCCTCTGTGTGTGTGCACCCTCAAACTCTATAGACAAATAATTGAGTTTCAAGTTTTAACCGCAGCGATAATTACACTGAATGTTACTGTAAATATTTCCTACTTTATTATGCTAATTATAAATTAACTATAATTTTAGATTCCACAAAATATGTTTATGTGGCCCGTCTCGCTGTAGTGCCGATAGTTCTCTTAAATTAGGCAACAAGGTTATTTTAGTACTCGTAGCGAATTATTTGTTTAACATTATGTATCCGTGTGTGTGATAGTTTTCCTAACAAAACCTACAAAATCAATAATTTTATACTATTCTTGGTTAAGTCAATAGTTAATCAATCTAGTGACATCGGTTAGCTGCATTTTCTGTAAGTGAATATACTATTGTGCTATTGATTAGCCTGTCATGTGAATACTAGTTGACAGTCATATGTATTAATAATAGCTGTTCCGTGGTTTACCCGCCTAACATCTACATGATTTTCAAAGAAACAAACGAAGCTTGACTTTTGAATAAAGCGTAGCCTATTTTTGAACTCCGGTCTCTAATTATATCCATCCCAAGTTTCATCAAAAGAAGTCCAACAGCTTAGTAAGTGTAAGCGTAATAGATAGACTGACTTTCGGATTTATAACGTTAGTGTGCATTCTATCAGGTGGCGCTATTATCGTTCGGGGTCCGTGGAAAATGAAAAAAAAAAGAAAAACAGTTGCCACTCCGTATCTCAGTATAGAGAACCTTAACCAATAAATGATAAATGTCAATGTTCACTGACCGGTGGCCCCTCGGCCGTTTATTTAAAACTAAAAAGTTTGCTTTTAACGTTGCCGTGACCAGTTACAAACTGACCAGCGCAGTGATTAACTTCAGTGTTTCAATGGCCAGTCCCCACACACATGGGAAAAAGTTCTGTAAATGCCGTCCTTTAATTGTGTCCCTGACATTCCTTGATTAAGTTATTGGTTGTAACATCTATAGGATGAAATAGTTTCTTAATTACGACTGTCTCGTACTCTTAGGAAGTTTGGATGAGAGAGGTTTCTCGAGTTATAACACGTGGCTGCCCCGCGTTGAATTACTATGTCGACTGGTAAAACTTCGGGTAAAACAAGCAAGACTTTCGAATTGACGACGCGGCAGGATTTACATAAAAGTGTTAAGGCAAGTCATTGAGTTTGTAGTAATTTACATCGAGCCGCACTGATAGTAAGCTCTATCTGCCCACACCGGTGCCCCGTAGCATATACTTCCTAGATACCATGCATTATATGTTATGTTTAAAGTTTTACATGACAGGCCCCAAGTTGATGTCGATAAGTTAGCAAAAGCATAAGAGCTTCACTTAGCTCGTACTCCTGTTTGTATAATGTGTTCCAAAAGTGTTAATTTATTTTCATATTTTCAATTATTAAACCCAAATATGTAATTGCTTTTTTACGTTTCACTGTTACGTTGTTAAATTTATTACGTGGATTTGATTGCAACGATCCTTTTAATAATATTTGGAATGTTTTTGCAGGACGCTTTTAAACTAAGATAGTTGTTTGCTTTAAACACTATTTCTGATCATGAATTTACCTGAACTGTTAGAAGAGCATCCTCTGCGTATCCTACTAACGTACAGAACAAATGGAACAGCCAGAAATGGGAAAGAAAACAAGTCTTTAAATCTAATATTCCACAAATAAGGTGATAACACAGAGCCCCGTGGCAGCCTCGTGTCAAACTTTTCGTTATACACGGATAAAACGACGTTTTGTAAAGGATCCCTGCTATGTTCAAATGAATGAAAATTATGAATCCGTTTCGGATTACTCGAACTAACTAGCTCATTTAGGTTTTTTTGTATAAATTACTCCATGGTTCTTCGTTCTTCACGTTCTTTTAGGTTTGCAATTATTTTATACCTTTAAAGCTTGATATTATATTAAAACGCCTAGAATAACATTCTTGTATTACTTCGTTGAACAGTAATATTTACACGTACCAGTTATTGATATGGTCTCGATAATCTCAATTTGCGCATTCAAGTCCACGCTTTAGCCAAATTAAATAGTCAAAATAGAGAGGAAAAAATCTACTGAGTGTTTTTTTTTTATTAAAACGATTCACGTATCGTGTTTGAGCATAACATAGGTATTTAATCTTTGGTTTTTATATATTTCTTCTAAATAGTCAAATAAAATTATATAATAGTAACTAACTTACCGCAATTAACTCCTATGATGAATCTACCAAAGAACAGCATTTCGTAGCAATGAGATATTTTCGTGAAACCCATCAAACTTGCGCCACTTATTCCAAGAATGTTATTGAGCAATAGGCCTCCTTTCCTGAAAATATAAATAATTTAATACTTTTTATAAATTAATCTAACCCTTACTACAATAAAAATGCAAATAAACGTTACATTAGACTTGTTGCTATACGCGCGTTTGAACTAAAACTAAAAATCGCTTTTCCTACATTATTATTAATATTAAATAATCTAAGACCGCATCTGCATCAACCATTATCTGTGTACAGATGTTTTCTGTATCTATATTTGTTATAAAACGGGGTACCCACTATCTGGCTGTTTATATGTGATCGATTTTCTCAAAGTTTACTATATGGATTCCTATGCGGTGTTTACCAATGGATAGAGCGATTCCCAAGGATGGTTCTAGTGTATTATTTGCCTCTGTTATTATAAAACCAGGTCGGATCACTACCCACTAATAAATTATCAGTTCGAGCCTTTGGTAAACCATATGAAATTAAAAATCGCCAATCAAAGCATATTTTTTTAGAAGAGAACTGTCGTGCAGTCGAGGCCTATTTCTGATGGTAGGAACAACAGAATATCAATGTAAAACAAAAATGTTTCATTGAATTCTATCGAATATTTGCCTGTTGCGCACAATACAGTTGATTCCATTCTTTTAATTCTATAGATAGACATATTTCTTAGGAAGTACCTACTCACTTTACAAAAGATCAAAGGATGCGAATGAAACGCGAAATGAAAATGGAATATTTCTACAATATCAGTGTACAAAATGAAATGTTATTAAATTCCTGTAAAATGGACTTCGTAATATTGTAATAGTTCGACGTTCATTCGTTTATTTTTAAACTTCTTTGGTTCGATAAATATTTATAACGGTACGGGACTCGTCCACCCCGCTATCAGCCTCGACTCTCACTCGTATAGATCACGCCAGATATGTCTTTGAAAATTGAAAGAAAAAAGGAATACTGTCACAGACACTCGTTAAAATAAAATAAAGCTGTACGTGTCAGCTTATGTTGGGGTCGTACGTATCGGGTGTTCACACGGATTTTCACCCTATATTTTTTTAAATCGCATTCCACAATCGTTTCTTAAGTTATTGAATTACTAACTTTTACCCGGGTATTAGGATTACGGTTCGGTTCTTTTTATATAATAGGGGGACAAACGAGGTCTCGTAGCTACTCGAAGACTACCGACGTCTATAGGAATGCGCATAACTGTTGTGCAGATGATTGCACTCTCTTCCTCGTCCACTACCTCTCTGGTCATGCCGGCCCAGTCATGTTAAATTAAAAATATGTCCATCGATATTTCTAAAATTTAATACAAACAAAGTTTTGTTTCGTGCACAGGTTACGAGAGGTAGAGATTAAGAATGCGTGCTCGCACCTCTCTCTATTGCCCTATACTGACATTACAAACGTAAACCTTTAATTCATTCGCTTGTATTCCTTCAACTTCCGTTGGTTTTCACAACGCTCTGGACACACATTCACCAGCTTGCTCCCAGCGTGATATAAAAAAGATACACCAGACAGAAAACAAAAATAAATGTCATAAAACTGTAGTAAACAAACTATTCGTCGGTGTTTCGTTCGTTGCAATAGAATGATTAATACCTTCCAAATCTATTCGCAATCATCCCGCCGGAGAACCCACCCAGCATGCCGCCGATAGCGAAGATGCTCACGGCTATTGAGTAGAGCCTGTTCACGGTGTCTTCGTGAATATCCTTCCCATATCGATCTTTATACACATCTTTCATGAAGTTTTCAATATTCTGTACACAAATGAATATACATATTGACATGTGAAGGTCTCCGATACGATAGTAGTCTTTTCTAATGCAGGATTCTTTCCGATGCCGGTGAAGTCGTATTTATGAGAATACGGAGTCTTTAGGTTATTAACGAGGATGATGATGATGTTGGTCCCCTTCTCATCCTCTAATGTGTTACCGGATTCGCACAAGTAAAACACTGTAACATACTGTCACTTCACGCCCGGTCCAATTTGGTTGAAATATACTCGCCTCCTTCCCGTCTCTTCCTCCGAAGGGCCATCAGCTACACACACACCGCACGAAACGCGAAGCATAGTACATCGTAGCGCCAATTCTTTCTAGATTAAGTGTGTAGAACACCACTCGGATACGTGCGCTACTAATATATTGGTTTGAGTGACATGTAACAGTGATCTTACCCTGCCGGGAGCGTTGATGACACCAGTGTTATAACCAAACTGTAACATCCCGAGCACAGCAGCCAAGATAGCGTACGACAAGAAAAATGTTAGACCCTGTGAACAGAAATAATGTTATGAATTTGTTATAGTACTTTAATACAAATGGAATTTGTACGGAAAATATATAAGTACCCCTCTTACGTAATTTGCCTCAGAACCATATAAATGCTACCTACACGTAAATATATCTACGAGAATATACGTACGCTAATCGAAGCCCACGATGTTTTTGTCATAAATAGAGTTGATTTGATAAAAAGAAATCACATGAATACATCACACAAAACATCCGACAGACAGGAGGACAGAAATTCACTTGTTCTTAAAGTTATAGTTCTTTTGGCGCGTTAGGGAAGAATGATGAGAGTAAATTTTAAGCGCGCACACATCCACGAAAAATTGACGCCTTGAATAACTACAGGGCTATAGTCAACATTTTAGTTTTTCGCTTGTTACGGCAAAGGAGTATAACTTCTAACGCGTGTACACAAGTGCACATACATTTTTTTACCTAACCTTCCTATCCATTAAGTAAAGCCTCAAGATTTTTTTCCTTAAGCCCACCAATCAACATATTTAAGCTTAGAGCTCACTGAAAATATAAAATCTTCCTCTTAAGCTAATTACGACATTATTATTTACTAGCTGTGCCCGCGGTAGTACTCACGTAAATACCCCAAGCGTTCATTTCTTCACTTCTCTACATAATCTTCAATGGTACCAAACTTCTATCATCAAAAACCAACCTGACCGTTCCGCAATATTCTTATAAAAGGGTACAATGTTTCACGTATTACCCAATATAAGATATAGGTTATAGTGTAAACAGCATGTTATTATAAGTATCGACTATCAACTATCGGTTATTGACTATATAGTATTTAAGTTTCAAGATATGATGAAAGATTACCTCCTACATATTTCAGACATTACCCGGGAGGGTGATAAATCAGGAGTTTCATAGCTAACCACAGTGTGCGAGGCAAAATTAAATTGCTCATCTTATTGAGACCTTATTAAAATATAATTTAGGAAATAATAAGCGTTCTAAATTATGTAAATAATTTAAAGTATAAAACATCAAGACGTTATCATTTTTACTTTATTTAATCTCAGCATGAGTTTCCTGACACGAGAAAAAAAAACACGTTGAGTTTCCTCATGTGGCATGAAACCGATTGCTAAAACTAGAACGTCACGGAAACCTTCAGCCTTAGGGGGAGTGGGTGACACCGTAGCACAAGGCAAGAAGGTCATCTCGGCGAGAGGTCGGATCCTTGTTATACCAGATTAGCCTACAGCCACAAGGGAGTCGTCCGCCTCGATCCGCAATACAATCAGTGTAGTTACTTGAAGTGGTTGCAGAAGAGACAATAGCTATTTTTATCTCGACTGCTATAAAAATAACAAAGTTGTACGTATAAGTTGGCGGCAGAAATAATATGCGAGCGACAAGTTTCACACACGTCCACGTTATAACATAAGTAGGTAATCCTTGGGTTATTTTTATGCAGCATCTGATATTTCAACTGCACCCACCTACACTTAACCTATTTGAGAGGTAATTTCATTTTATTTTGTCCTTGAGTACTTTTCTTCGCATTGCCTTAACATACAGCCCTAATATAATTCCTGCTTTTTATAAACGAGATGCATTTGTAAACTGGAGACAATGTAGTGCCATGTAACTTTGATATAAATAAAATGAACGTTCACGTTATGACATAAATAATGGTTTATTTTTGCAGCATCTGCTACTACAACTAAAACTATCTGTGAGGTAATTTAATTTTTTTTTTACTACCGTAGTCCTTCCCATTCCTGCGTGGAAACGTCCTACTTACGATCCTTTAAACCACATCTTCTCATTTTATACAGCTGGACGGTTATAATTAGTATCTGGGCAATATAATATTTTAAAATAAATAAAAAGTTCTTATATTAAAAATGTCTCCTCACGTCCAGCTTTTTTGATGAGTCTTAGAGTGAAATTACCAGGCACATTATTAGTTATTTACCTTTATTAGTTATTTACCAGGCACAGCCGGGTCCTATTGGCCTGGCCTACTATACGATACAACTAAAATGTTAAACATAACAAAGAGAAACCCCCATATATGGGTAATTGTATGGGTGTTCCAGCAAGCGCTAGTATAATGTACAGAACGAGATAGCACTTGTGTTCTGCAAGGCAAGAGTTAGTTTAGCAAAGACAAAGAAAAATACGGACTGGCTGTAGTAACCTTACCCGCAGAGAATGTTCTAAACGGCAGTTTGTTCAGTAGAGACAGAGAGAGAAATATACATATTTGCTCTAGCAACCTCAATTTTCACCTCAGAGAATGTTCTAAATCGGTAGTTAGTTCAGTAGAGACAGAGAGAGAGAGAGAAAGAGACACGTACGTGCTCTAGCACCCTCAATTTTCACCGCACAGAATGTGGTAGTTAGTTCAGTAGAGAGAGAAAGAGAGAGATACGTACAGCAACATAGATTTTCACCGCAGAGAATGTTTCAAACCGGTACTTAGTTCAGTAGAGACGAAAGAAGAGAGAGAGAAAGAGAGAAAAATACATACTTTCTGTAGCAATCCAAATTTCAGTCGCTAGGAATGTTTCAACAATAGTGTTAGCTCAGTACATCTAGAGATAGGGTGAAAGATACATACTTGCTCTAGCAACCTCAATTTCCGCCGCTGAGAATGTTCTTCAAGTCGGTCGACGTACTCCCGAAGCTCTTCGATCTCCTCCTTCACCTGCTGCACAGTGTCTAGCTCTTGCTTGATGGCCACCATGTCACGTTTAACCTTTGGATTCCATATTTATCAATTGTTATTCTATTCGTTTTTTGCAGTAAATCTTTAGATTATTTCTTCGGATTGAAACTAGTTAGAATGAAAAACGTATCACGACAAAACAACTGAAATATCTGTATGTATATGTATGTACATATGTAGACACGGTGTACACACTGTTTTCATTAAGTGGTGTCAGGATAACAATAATGATTTAGAAAAATACCAAGATTTGCAGTCCGCGTCTCAGTACAGTCGTACAAAATATGTGCACTTTGTAAAAATAGCTTTAAATCATTCGCGTAAGGTTGACTCTATAAAAAGTTGTTTGTGTCTATCTAGAAGAAGACTACTCAACCCGTGGCCCACGGACCACAATATGGCTCGCGAACGAATTAGGAGAGATTCGCGCAAGAAAAGTTTGGAATATCTACGACAAGACAAAAATCATAACGAATATAGATTTATGTGGGGATATCTCTTCTTAGGTGGGTTACTAATCAGTGTGGGATTCTAAAGTCCCTAGTAGAAAAACTTTACGTCCTAACGCCCCCGAAGCCCTCAGTTACCTTAGCGGGATAAGGTGACCACGAATTTGTTGGCAACAGGATCACCTCATAGACAGGACGGGCCCTTATTAAGGGATCCCGGCCTATTGCCAGAGGGAAACCGACCGGCTCGATCAGGCTTCTGTCAACGTTGGGGTCATGTAATGGAATGAGTGCATATTTGTTGATACAAGTATATTTATACAAGGTCAAGATTCAGACATCGCTCTACCCAAATTTTGGATTCTAGTCGACCGGAAAACTCTTTTAGGTTCCTTGACAGACGTAAAGACAGGCAGGCAACGTGTGATCACGTAAAAAAGTAAAAACTTTTCAAGTATGGAACTCTTAAGCTATGAACCTACGAAGCGGGTTTCTCCTAAACTGTCTTCTTTTTGTAGAATGTAAATGTATGTAAAATATGTATAAATGTATCTAAATGTAAAAAATTCAAACATGTTTTTCTCCCGTGGCGTGCGCGATTGTATTCGGCGGTTATTCGCATCCGCGGTGGGTTCTTCGAACAGTTGGCGGTCGTGAGTTTTGAAGTAAAACCGCGTACCACCTTTGCAGGTGACGAAGGAAATAATCACTCCGTAAGTTCTTAGCCTAAAAATGCTGATGTACTTACTTCGGAGACTTCGCTTTGACATGACTCGACACTCTTGGTTAGCTCCTGCAACTGGGAGCGAATCTCGCACAACGCGACGGTGGTCTCTAGTTGTCGGTCGCCCCGCTGCAACTCGTCCAGCTTGGCCGACAGATTCATGCTCATCACGTTCACCTGTCTCTGAAGGCTGCCAAGGAAAATATTAACATTCACCGAACTTACTTCGGTATAGACCCAAAGTTTGACAGGTACAACGCGCTCATAATGTCTGTGCAACCTGGCCTCGATGACGTCATGCCGACGCTCTGTTATAGTATTTTGACGTATTGAAGCGAAAAATGTACGGGGGAAGGGAGAGGTGCACACATATAGAGATAGAGTTCAATCTAAGTAATCGTTTGATATATACATATTTATGTATATTGTATGTATGATCTATTGACACAATTTTATTTTTAACTAAAGCCTTTGCAATAAATTATATTATTTTTATAATTATTTTAAATTTTATCCCCATGTATTTCTAACGTCGTTTCGATATAATATCTAGTAATTATAAATATTGTACACTTACTAAGTGAACAATTTTACTTATCTAGAATTTACCCGTGCATTTCCTGCATAATTTTCGTACATAATGTAATATAAAATGTACAAGCTTCGAGTTTAATTTAGTTCTAAGTTAGATAATAACACCTAGCTAAAAGAGGAAATGGGTGCCCTGTCGCCGTAGTAAAAGTTTCAAACTTGGATAGTACCTACAACGAACAGTCACGCGAGGGCTTCACTGAGGCACACACTATGCGATACTGCATATTCAATGACCCAGATTCATTCAATAACTTTCCTACACTTCTTATTTTCACTATCCAGTGTTTTTCATGCAGCCGCCACTGTTGTATCTCTAGGTAAGGCTCTATAGTAAAATTTGTTTCAAAATGTGTGTTCGAAACATATGTTAACGTGTCGAAATTGAAGTTTTGCACGATGCTTGTTTCAATATGGGTCTTACAGGAATGGAAAGACGTAGAAAGTAGATAAAGTAAAGTAGTATCAACGTTCATGATTCCCTTTATGTTTTTTCTTTGCGTTAATTTGAAACACCGTCGTTAGGTAATTAAATAAAAATATGATAAGAAATCGTCAGTTTTGTAAATAGTACGAAACTACGATAGTGAATACGTTACACAAAAAATTCACACTGTAATAAAGCAACAAAAACAAAACTAAAAATGCGACAAACAACATAAACAGATACATATATTTTGTACTTTTTACGTACCTCGTGTTTCGTAACTGTTTCCAATAATATTTTTTACAGTAAATACAATATAAGTAATCTACATTTTATTTTTGTAGTATTTTGATATCATAGCCATATGAACTTTAGTACACAAAAAAACTAATGTTGACTCTGATATACATGTATCATGTATTCCATCTTTTAGTTATGTATTTTCCCTTAAAATCCATATAATACATGTGAAAATTAAATAATAAGTATATACCCAAAGCTATATTTATATGTTTTGTGATGAAAACAAAAGCCCCGTGGTGCACTTTACGCAGCATCCATGTATAAAGAGAAAAATATTAGAAAAATTATTTACAATATGATAGGTACGTGATCAAAACAAATCGATTTATGTGTTTTTTATTAATAATAATTGCAACATGTCAATACAATTTCGATTCGTACGTTTTTAACATCTGATACCCAGAAACTATTGAAATTATCTAAAAAAAAAAATATTTTGTTAATCCTATTTCATTTTGCTCGGTGCATATAAGGTATGTGAAACTCGGTAGGAAATAAATAATTATCGTGAAAGTTTTATTTTTTAACAAATGTACTGTACATTCACCATGAGTTTTGAAACAGGCATAAAGATCGTGGTATAAAAAAAAATGTCGTTCCAATATCAAATTTGAAAGCTTTTGAAAAGGATGCCCTGCTGTTCTCGACTCGTAAGATGTCCGCACATGCGAGAACACGTTTCGTCCTACATTTAGTCTATTCTATAAACTGTGTGTAGATTAAATGGATCGATGTGTAGGCTACGATGCCGTGCTCGACAGTGTCTGCACGACAAACTGTTTGATGTAAATGGCCATTGAGTCTAATATAGTCAAGTACGGTGGGCTGAGGTAGTGTCGTGATGTTTTGAAGAATGGGTGATGGTACCAAGCACCGTGAAACGCATCATCGCTATATCGCAATACAAGATATTTGGGATGCCAAGCCAAGGTGAAATATGTAATACACCGACACACAGATTTATGATTTAACAATGCAATGAAGCCAGTAGTAAAGGCGGAAAGCGTTGCTGGACATGTCTCTAGGATCACACGTACCTAAGTAGAAGTTCCCTGAGTGTCGCCTCGTCCTCCTCCGCCGGCGCATATCGTGTCAGCTTGCCGCCGGCCTCCCGGGCCACATGATCAGGTACCACTGTATCAGAATCCTCATTTATTCCACTATTCATATTCTTATATACCGGCAAACTACCTCTCAAGTACTCGTCACCTTATATTATATATTATTCACCCATCTCGAATATTTTAATCTGCTCCTATTTTCATTCCTATTTTTGTTCGCCCCCAAGCTTCTACTTATGTAAACTTTACATAATACATTTTATTATTTACCCAAATATAATCGTCATTTAATATATTAATCTTGTTCTTACACTACATATATATATATAATTCTCATTTATTATACAATTCTTATTTTTATATGCCCCCAAACTTCTTCTCATGTAATCTTCACATAATATTTTTTACTATTCACGCAAATCTACTGCGTTCATTCTACTATTCTACACTGACAATCAGAGATTACTATTTAGGTAATCATATATTTAATATCATTTACCCAAAACCGAATCTTAATTAGTGTTCCTTATTAGTACATTCCCGCATTATATTATTCTTAACTACTCTTTAAATACCCACACAATATGTTATTCAGTTTAAATAAAGTCACATCAGTGTTCTCATTGTTTTATTTCATATGGCCTACTCACAAGTCAAGGTTTGATAATTATTTGAAATTTCATTCCTACTATTTAATTATTTTAATTAACTAAAGGTATTTAACACCGTCACTGTACTACCAATTAGAGCCAATGGCCATGATGAGTTATTTTGTACCTATTGTTATAATTACAAATGCAATTCACAATAAATTATGACCTATTATGTGTTTCCATGAAAAAGGCGTGTATTAATAATTTTGAATGAGAACAAACATAGTTTTAGTATGAGGATGTTCAGGGAAGTGACGCTCGTATGGTATTGCCGTAAAGTGTCAGAATTGCTGTATTGCGTTCCGTGCGGTTTGTGACGAACCGGTGGCCCGTTATTGTGGAGAAGGAAGGCAGGTTAACCGGCATAATAATCGTGCGGATTTTGGGTGGCAGTAAATATCGAAACGCTCCAACTCCGTCCCCCTAAAATATATAAAAAGAAAGATTTCTCAAATAATTTATGAAAATTGTCAAGTTAATTGAATGTCATAAACATGAAACGCAAACGTAATGATCGGAAGTAATGGCAATCGAATACATCTCAGGGATATCATAAACATGAAACATCATTAAAATTCGTGATTTGAATGGAATATCTCAAGGCATTCCATTGGATATTACAAAGCGTATGCAAACAAATGCTTTACCATGTATCAAATTGCATGCATGTGTCATATTATCCAGCTTATGTGCATTTGGAACCGGCAGTCACTTAATCCTGGCGGGATTAAACGGTCCCCCGATACCGGGGATTTTCGTTCTATTACCCGAATGCACGTTTAATTAAGGTGCAAGAACTTACTCGCTCGCATATGCATACACACGTTTTATTGCAAAAAATCCTTTATATGGAAACGAGATTATGTGTTTTATATTTTTATTCGCGAAAATATACAGATACTTTTACCTGAAAATGAAATAGACAACCTTTGAGCTACGAAATGAAATATTCAATGTGCCGCACACCATCAGCATCATCGACAGTCCTGCACACATTCAAGTTATGAATGAAACTGAAGAGCCCACTCGTATCTAAAGCCGGTAACGCGCCCGCAAGCTCTTTCACGAATTACCTGTATTATGACGTCAATAACCACTTTTCAGCAGACTCACCACGAGCTTGTTTGCTAACTTTATAAATCTGTGTCTTGTATAAAAAAATTATAACACCGACGCAATGCCTGTAACTCTTACCATTCACATCGTTTTCGTATATTTACGCGGGTTGTATTCATTGTTGTGACTATTTTTTTTTTGCGTTTCTTTCGATTTTCGAATTCTTTCGAATCACCGTCATGAACGAATGTGTCAAGTCCTTGTGATATATACCATTCACACATCGGTGACGATATTACTCGCTCTTGATCTTACATGAATAATTGTATAAAGTCTGTATGGATTACTGTATTGAATCTTAGACAATAAATGCTGTTGCATTTATTGTATTAAATTATTGTGTGTGTAAAACTGTCAACGTTTTGATGTCTTAAGTTTACGCGAATGTTACTCATTACAATAAAACTCCTTTTACGGATCTATCGCGGTTTATTTAATTATTTAACTAGCCGGACGTTTCAGAAGCTTTACAGCAACCATGGTTAGTCCACCCGTAACCATGGTGGCTGTAAAGCTTCTGAAACGTCCGGCTAGTTAAATAATTAAGTAAATCGCGGTAGAATCCGTCAGGGTTTTATTGTAACTGTCAACGTTGTTGTATGAAACATGTTAGTGATTTTTACTTACACTGCAGCTCCGTTAAACAAAATGAGGCATCGTGAATATTAAATCTCCTCATTTCTATATCCTTAATTATAAAAGTACATAAGAAAAATGAATCTCCACCATTTGGTTACGGTTGATATTTTCTTTCCTATCCAAAGTAGAAAAAAATATTATAATTCAGTGTATAGTAACATGGTAATTAATTATAGATCAATTTGAAAAGGTGGAATGATTATAGGAGAGTTACACGATTGAAAACATAAAATAAAATGCCAAAAAGATGCTGTCTGTATGTACGGCCGTTGTTTAGCCTCACTTTTCACCACTAGACGAGTTATAATTTTCAACCAACGCTGTAGAAAAGAAGAACATGTAATGCTAGATTGATGAGATATATCAATTGATAAGTTCCAGAATTTAGCAGTAGATTAAAGTAACTAGTCTAGAGGTATATAGCTCTTTTGATTTTATTCGCAAGCATTTATAATATTATCTGCCCAATCTTACAAAATATAAATAGTAAAGAAAATTTTATTAAAATGTGAAAATGATTCTGTTCCAATAGATTAATAAAAAAAAATTAAAAATTAATCGTATTTTTAGAAACTTATAATAGTATTATTATTTTATTATGCAAACATAAAAAAACTGATTTGATAAAGTTTCGTTTCTTTAATTTTTGTCCTATCCAAACAAGAAAGTAAAATCTGTAAACTGCGACTTCACTACTGTAAAAGCTTAAATAGCAAATTTGTAAAGCATGAAGAAATTATGCATAAATGTGAAGTGCGTAACGAAAGACTCGAGTACAACATTATCATGTTAAATAATGAAATTACCTGAAATTTGATCTGTGGGTGAGTAGAGGGGGGGCTCCTCCCCGCCTGCCTGTTGATGTTCAAGCAGACGATGACACGATTGTCTCATGAGCGCTCCCGACACTTGGAAATAAAGTTTCTCGTTCAATTTACACACAAGCATATTACATTGCCGCTTTTCGTCAAGCTTCGCACAGCAGCTTCAATTTATTTGTGACAGCCCTATTGTTTAAGCAAAATTTATCTATTTAAAAAATGTTGCTGACCAATCAATTGAAATGACGCATGGGAAATGCCACTCTTTTATAACACTGGCGTGATGTCGTTTTTCGTTGTGTGAGGCTTACGGGATAATAAAACGAATCTATATATTCTTCGGTTCGGCTCCAACATATTTCTGTAGAGATTGGGAGTTCGAAAATTACCTTTATTGTTTGCAATCCTAATTAGTTTCTCAAAGATTATTTTGATGATTGCATTGGATTAGAAATGCATTAGAGAATACCTAAAAAGGAGAAAAAAGTCCCCTTATTTTTTTATTATAAAAAACCATCATTTATTAAATAGGGCTATAAAATATCCCCACCATGCTTCAAGCCTTGTCGTGACGGTGAAACTCAATAGCCTGCGGTAAACCGCTCTTTGTACCCCTCCTATAAGATGCGGCTTTTGCGCACGGGGCAAGGCGCGAGAATGGGAAACCCACCCCGTCCCTAAGTTGGTGGGGTTGTTGCGTAGCCGTCGAAGTGCTCTGACGATTCGTTTTTCCGGGGCACCTCACCAAAGGCGTCTTTGATGGCACTCGTGGTGCCACCAATGAAATACCTATATAGTGGGTATTGGGCACTATATTGTGCCCGAGTCTCATAAAGTGCTGTACCCCACTTGGGGCCGGTGATGGCGTATAAATGAGTTTCCTTGCGTAATATATAAAACATGTTTGTACCGTTGAACGCATTTTTCTTTACGATTATTTGACACAAACATTAATCACGGTTCAATGAATACTAAGACCGTCGCACTATGGTTCAAGCCTTGTCAAGGCGGTGGGGCTTGGTAGCCTGGTGTGAACCCAGGCGAAGTCAATTGAACCGAGGAGGATCTTTACACCCCTGTTATAAGAAGAGGGGGCTAAAGATCAGGAGGAGGAATCGCTGTCGTTACCCCTCTTGTAGGAAGAACCAAAGAACAACAGGAGGAGGCGCTTTTGCGCACTGCACAAGGGGCGAGAATGGGAACCTCACCCCATTACACTGTCCCAAAGCCGGTGGGGTGGTCCTGTAGTGCGGGGAAACCCCATCTGTGGAGGTGGATTTGGTCCCTTAGGGGGCTGACTAGACGTCGAGGTGCCTTGATGATTTGCTGTTCCGAGGCACCTCACCAAGGGCGGCACTGAAGGCACTCGCGGTGGTTTTCGTGGGTATTCGGCACTATCATGTGCAGCGAGTCCCACACATCACTGGACCCCACCCAGGGCCGGTGAAAACCGGTAAATGCTTTTCCCCGCGTCAACAAAAAAAATACTAGTATTAGTTAAGAGTAACTAAAAGTATTAGTTAAGACTACGTCTAAACCAAGTTAAGAAACCTTTTTGTTGTAGTTTTGCTCGTTCTAGCAGCAAACTTGCTGTGTAACTTCAGCATTCCAGATAACAGTTAACAAGATAAGCTGAATTTGTGAGTATCCGGTGGCCCATTGGGTAAGGGATTGTGGAAGGAGAGGAGAAAATAAAGGCGACATGTCAGCGTATGCATCCCTTTAATTAAAATAAAAAAATAGCTATGTATTAGACCCAGGCTTGTATGTGGTCTATATAAGACATTTAACTATACATTGTTACGGAAAAGAGGGGGGCTGGCCCATTGCGACCATAAACAAAAGGCAATCTAGATACGTCGCCCGACGTATCTCATAGTTTCCTTGATTATTATTCGACTTTCCTGTTTCCACAGCATAAATCACTAGTAAAAAGAAAAGTGTAGATATATAATAATCGCAATTTAAGCCGCTTAGCATCAGAAGAAATCAGAATTTTACAATTGCAAATTTATATCAGAGAGATCAACATTGACAACTCCAATTTGGTTTAAAATCGGAACCATAGACAAAGCCTCCTTGAACGCGGATGAACAAAGGCCGTCCAACATTATAATCTAGCTTTTTGACATCGCAACCATTTGTACATTTAAATTCGAAATCCCATTATATTTACCTTTAATCTAGTTATTGTCATTTGACTACGACTGATGGCAGTCTAATCGACGACATTGTGCCTGAAACAAACAAAAGTATGTTTAAACATTGTATGAACACAGAAAAGCGAGCTATCAATACATTTACACGCAAAAGAACACACGTCCTTCATGTAATGTCTGAAAAAGCTTTCAGACATTACATGAAGGACGTTTGTTCCTTAACGCAAGCGCGATGTACTGTAAATTTAGAGTATAAGTTTATTTCCGTGTAATATGTATGGTATTAGTTATGTTTTTAGTTTTTTATTATATAGGGGACGAACGAGAAGGTGGGTAGTGACTACCGCCGCCCATACATATTTGCAAGACTACTCTTTTTTTATCAGGCATGGCCCACCGCACCTTCCCACCACTGCTACTCCTGTGACTGTCTCCAGGAACGACAGCGACTACCACTTGTGACCTTTTAATATGACCGTAGGGAGCCCGAGGGAGTACTACAAACTGCCTTGAACCCGCAACATATTTAATCAGAGGATTATGAATATCTCCAGTGTCCCTTCGCAATCAAAGCGAAGATAGTACAAGATTGCAATGAAGTCATTCATGTTTAAGTAAACAGTTAAAAAAAGAGACGGTAGCCGGGTGAAGCCCGGTTGCTATGTACCAAAGTGACATAAATGCTTAACACGTATTGTCTTCACGTTATATGACAAAATTGTTGGGTAGCACGAAAATTTACCACATCATTCACGTCGTCACTATAGTAAATTACTCCCGTAACACTTCGAACGTTATTAAGCATTATACATTTCGCTCCTTCTACCAAAAATGATACTCCCACAGTATGTCACAAAGAGATTATGTTACTAGTTTGAAACTAAACAGTTTACTTCTAAAATTGCCTCCACTCGTAAGGAACTGTGCAATGCAATGATTTACTTCTAACCAGTTTTTCGGTGATCACTCCCGTACGCAGGGTAGAAAATGAAATATCATTTCAATAGATCGCGGTGCCTTATTTGTGTTAGTTCATCGTGCCTGCCATTTTCTGAGTATGTTTCGAGTGGTAACATCTATTGGTTTAAAGAGTTTCGTAATTTTCGGTCTCACTTGTGGTCTTAAAAAGCCCGTGCTAGAGAGGTTTCTAGAGTGCTAACTAGGCGGGACGTCGTTTGTTTTTACGGTCAACTGGTAATACTCCAGCAAGAACTGCTAGGGCCTCCGTACTAATGGAGTGGTAAGCTTTATGTAAAAATAATAATGATAGCCTCTGACTTTGTAGTAATTTTCGTCGCATCGCGCCTATTGTAGCTATCCACCCAAACTGAACAGGCGTAGCACATGCCACCAAGGTACGTCGTGTTATATTACTATATAAGGCCTTAAAGGACAGGTCACATGCGGAGCTGGAAATACTGGTAAAAGTGTAGAAATTAAATTTAGCCCTTTCTCCAGTCTATACGATATGTTCTAAAAAGGTAAATTTATGTTCTAATATCAAACCTAAATATATAAGGGTTACGACACGCTGTTAAATTGAATATATGGAATTGTAACGAGCCTGTTCAAATAATTTGGAACGTTTTCTGCGGTTCGAATTCTAAACGATATCTTTTTGGCCAATTCGATGTCAACTCAAGACACATATTTGATTCAATTTCAATTTCTGATCGTCAATTTTCCTGAACTAACAAAAGGGCTTCCTCCGCGGATTCCATTAATGTACATAATTCCGGGAGTGGTAAAGAAAATCATCACATTTTATATTCCTCAAGTACGGTGATAATGCTGAGCCGTTTGGGGGGCAGCCTCGAGTCAAAATCTTCATGTATGACAACTAACCGTACCGCATTTTCATTTGTGCCGTTTATGAAGTAGGAACATATCAAGGAATAAATATTCGAGTGGCACCAGGCGTTATCAAAACCAACCGATATATCTAGACACATTCTCCGGATGTAGACGTCGACTGTTCTCTTGGCTGAGATGGCGACATCTACTGTATCGCCCAGCATATATATGTGACCCCTCCTGAGATAATGCGATTTATAGTGAGCCTTTCTATGAATTTACTTAAAGTGGGAAATAAAGCTATATGACGGTATGATTTTGCTTCGTATTTAGGTTTATAGCCAGGTTAAAGAATTAGTTTTACACTACCATAACGCAAAATTTTTAGGCAGGTACCTACAGAGAGACACCGGCTAAATACAATAAAAAGAGAGGAACTGGTGGCCTTGATCATCAAATTGACAATGTTAGAACTAGAAATAGAAAAATTTTATTCAGGTATTGAAATTACACAGACATACATTTTTATATGTTAACAACCACTTAAAGTTAGAAAAAAATAAAGAACAACTTGATTAGATGTTAAGGAGATATAGTATAGATTTAGGTGCTAATAATTAGCTAGTCATTAAATTATTTGGAATTAAAATTGTCATGTAATGGTCTCCTATGTACTGACGAACTCTTCACAAAGCCTTATTGCACGTGACACAAACATAAACTGACTTTGAAACTCTTGAATTCAATTATGTTACTTATAATCATTGCTGAGTGCAAGCCCAGCCCGATCCACCTTAGGACTTGTTAAGTCGGGTGTCCGTCGGAGACATGAATGGCGACCAAATAAAAGCTTCCATTACCTATGCTTTGTTGAATAACCCTCAAGGTCGACATTCGAGATGGACAGTAAGAAATTAAATTATTTTCAATACGAGTACATATTGATAATGACGATCTGAACATGCGTTGTAATCTTTTAATATATAAAACGTCCAGTCCGTCCCAGCTTCGCACGGATATTACACAAAATACGGCAAAAATTATAAATTCATGGTAATGATGTTTTAATATCATGGTAATTTAATTCATGACGAACGTCTGTCCAGACATCTCGTTGTCAATAATTTCTGTAGCAAAATAAGGATTGATTTTGATATCTTTTTCACAACTTTGGTTACATTATCGTAGTATCATAATGGTAAATACGTTTTAGAAAACGTTATATAGCTTATTATGATCTCAAATAGCGTAGGTTTCTAATCGTAAAAGGTTTTTTCAAATCGGTCATTTGTTTCGGAGATGTTCAATACAAAGAAACAATCAAATATTTCTTCTTTATAACATTAGTAAAGACAAAGTACCGAATAAATGTCTAACTGTATTTGAACGATTTTCTTAAAATATATCGAAAGTGGAAAATGTATTCGTTAAAGGTATATTCAACAGCACATGAAGCACACATGTCCCTGAGCTAAGCCTCATAGCAGATATGTGCCGACGGTATATCTAAAACTAATATTCAATGAGATTACCGCTCAACACCTTGCTAAAGTAAATGTGGTTACTGAAGGTGCATATATAATCTAATAAGATGCTCACCGAATATTATTTAATATAGTATCACAAGTACCTATTGGAGGGGAGGAAGAAAGAAGGGAAGCACATGTGCATGACAATATTGCGAACGTGTATTGACGTGTATGGACATGTTAGTTTGCCACTACTCTATATTTTGATGACTAATTGACGCAGGTGTGGTAATGCTTACGTAGAGACTATGCCGAGCGCATTACGCCAGAGGTCGCGGGTTCGACTCCCGATCATGATATGTCATAGATTATGTGTATTTCTATATTTATAAATATCTTAAAAATATAAATAATTCTTAAATAAAAAAACATACATTTTCTTTGTCTATCAAATGTAACACAAGTCCTTATTATTATAGTATTTGTTTTTTCGCGATGCAGGGAAGCGTATTGGTGCGCTATCACCGGCTCTGGGTCCCCACCCAGGACTATATATTCCGTCGCTATGTGGAGGTCTCGACACCGAGTATAAGGTTATACTCGTAGTTCCGTAAATCCACTAAAACCACCACAAGTGGTATCAATGCCGTCTTTCGTCAAGTGACCCGGAACTACAGATCCGAAGGGCACCGCGACGGCTGATGAGTGCTCTTCGGAACAGTGCAGTGGGTAGAGGTTTCTCGCCCATTGCCTCGTACGCAAAGGCCTCTCTTTCTACTGCGCTTAAGTCCCCTCAATATATAAGAGAGATAAAAAGAGCAGCTCGGTTCAATTGACTACATCCGGATGTCTCGGGTTACCCCTGGCTATTGAGGGTCTCAATACCACCACCACGACACGGCTTGAACCATTATTATGCTAAGCTATGCTAATAACATATAGCTGAAGAATTTATCTCTTTGTTTGTTTCTTTGAATCTAATCTCATGAACTACTGGTCCATACTGAAAGATTATTTTGTGTTGAATAGTCCATTTATCGAGGAAGGCTCTAAGCTATATACCATGAAACTACGACTAGAGGGACCGGAGTTAAGCGGGTGAAACAGCGGGTTGATACTAGTATGCTATACTGTTAATCTGCCGTGTGCTGCCGCAACTGCGATCTCAGCGATACATGGGTCAAGGCTTGAGACATATTCGTGCAATCCAAACAATTCCAAGCGTGACACGATTAACGTGTAATTACAATATAATTTCACTTCAACTAACATATAATTGTACAATGCGAGCTGTTAGGTTGTTGAAAGCAGCCAACGACGAATTTCACAGTTTCATTTGAAGACTATTAGTTATGGAACAACATACAATATATGTATACAACTATCAACTCAAAGCTGAAGTACTAGTAGCTCCTTTAAACGTCTTCAAAACTTCTGTATAAGTGAAACGTGGCCGAAAGCACAGCACAGCATGCGAATAAGTTAGAAGAATTTAAAATCTCCGTCTATACGTTCGGCGGGAAACTCAAGCAAACCGACAACTTTAAGAGCAATTTTGAAGCGATGGCTATGCTATCGCTTTTCTGTGGCCCATTAGGGGCTTTGATGAAGGAGGGCAACGCACATTGCGTAATCGTTAAACATGCAAATGTTAATGCTTAGGTAGTCACCAAAGGGCTCAGAATACACGTTATTCCATTTGAAAAACTACACTATAACACGGCTGGAAACGCAAGCAGAATATACAACAAACACTGGAAATATAAGCAGACTGACAAACTACTACAAGTGTTATCAAGACGTCTCTACAACTCGAACTCATCTAAAAGCACAAGCAAACCGATAAGTGGCTTAAGGTCCTACGGAACATCTATACAATTATAACTCGAAACTGTAACTAAAAACTCAAGTCAACAAACAAGCTGCTTCAAGAGTTTTCGGAGCGTCGATACAACTCAAACTCTGGAAACATAAGCAGATCGATGGAACTGGCGAGAGAGCCCTCGAAACCGTCAGAACAATGTTGAACACGCAGAGTCGAAAACGAATACAATATACTCGTATTTATAAAGTAAAATGGCCATAACATTTCTATAGTATACTGGTAACCTCGACGCTATCTGACTATTGTTGACGGGAACTGCGAAACTTTTTGTAGTTTGAAGTGAACACTAAAATATGAATTTATATATCTCATTCGTAGTGATTTATTAAATACACTAGCACTGCGTCCCGGCTTCGCACGAACATAGAAAATATTCATTCATTTAGAAAAATACAAATGGCGTATCCGCAACGTTTTAGACAATATTATATAGCATATGTTTATCAGGGTTAATGTAAGATTCTAGAGATAAAGGATTTTTTAAATCGGTCCGGCAGTTACGGAAACGATTCAAAGCAACACCAAAAGATCGAATGTTTCCTCTTTATAACATAAGTAAAGATATAGACAACAATTTGTCACCAGAATAAAAAAGATAAAGAGTATATAGGCGTGTATTATTTACCTTTTTGTTTACTTATTAAGATAAATTCTCAAGTTTATTTAATTACTTAAATTTCATTGACGTCACCGCGGAACTTTCACTCCTTATATATATCCTACCCTATAACCTGCCTGTAACGTAAAAGGAAATAACTGCAATTACTCTTATACACTTCACAAATTTCATAGTTTAAAATTTTTAATAAATATATCGCGTGGAAAATATGTAGACTCTCTCTCATAACTCGTGTAAATGTAGCTTGAAATATGTATTTTATAACATTCTTTGTACATGCTGTTCTATCTAAACAAGACTCGAGTCTGTATTGCCGGACAACTTGTTTATTCTCACCGTAGTAACAACAAGATTGATCAGAAACACATTTAATTTTTATCTGACAATTATCGCGGTTAAGGAGAAATTTGATAATATTGACAGGAAGCAGGAACGAACCAAGGCTGTGGATGAGCTTAGAACCTCATAAGCGTCTAGGCCACACTCTATCCATATTCCATATTATTGGATTCTGACGTGAGCGCACCACTAGTTGTAAACTTAGTCTATTGTTAATGATTACGCAATTATGGAGCGTGCTTTGTCTATAAAGCCTAGTTTAACCACGCTATCACCTGAACACACGCGGCTATGTGTGTGTACGGTACGTGAATATTTAACATACGGCCACAGCTTATCAAACCGGTGAATACTTTACACGCAATGATCGACTATCAAATTCTCACCTTTCAGAATAAACCTTCTAAGAAAGTTGATAGTATTTTTAGCCTTTATTATCGGAAAAATTAAATATAGTGGTATAAGACTAAAAGATACTGTAACAAAAACAAGTGTAAGGTAGATGATTTAAATTTGTAATAAGTAAGTGCCTACTTCTTTACGAATTTGTTTTATTAAAAAAATAATATTATTAACTATATATTACATTTTTTATGATACCCGATTCTGATGAAAACTTTACCAATCTGACGGAAAACGGCCCTGCCAGGTTGTGGGCTATAAAAATGTTTTGCCTTGGGATTTATTTTACACGAGTGAAAGCGCAATGCACAGCAACTATGTAATATATTTAAGATCTTGAATATTGCAGGTGTCTGTATGTGGAGCGGATTTTCATGCTAGTTTCACCAATGAGTAGAGCTATGCCCGTGGAAGGTTTTGGTATGTAGTGTTAAGATTGTTACTCATTAGCGATGATGGGCCAGATCACTAGTATATTATATAACTATATTAATTACTAAATTATAAAAAGACAGATTTGATTTTTTGGTTCTTTGTTTGTCTGAAATGAATTGGCTCCGAAACTGGACCGACTTAAAAAATTAAGACCGGTGTAAAAAAATAAACAAAATAATTCCCTGTGCGCTTTGAAAAATATTAATGATAAACAAAGTGATGTATTACAATTCTTCAGGACACCTCATTACCTATAAAAAAAATTCGCGACAGCATGTCTCTATCTTTTATAGTTACGTCACTATGATCGCCCTTTTATTAAAAAAATAATTAAAATACCACCGCTAGAAAAGGCGCTTTATTCGTACTGAACCCTTATTCGCATTGTTCGATAGCAAAATAAATAAATTATTATTTAAGACTACTTCAATATCTTCATATCACCTTTTAAATGATTCGATTCTAATATTCCATTCAAAAGATATCACGAGTTTAAATAATAGAAAAAACTCCGCTCGGCTAGCTATATGTATTAAGCGAAACTATAAATCCATAACCTGTCGGGGCTAGAAGTCGGATTTACAACCCGGGTATAATATAACCATATTATACCCTGCAGCATAAGAACTGTGCCAATAGGTTATATGATAAAAGTTAAATATTTACTAAAATAATTAAACAAACACAGATAACAGCTGTAAATAATATAAGTTGCAGATGACATCGGGTGTCGGTGATTACTTACTTTTTTTTTTGTTTTTCGCTGGGGAATGCGTGCATGCATGCTAAATGCCTTCAGGTCGGGGAGAAACTGAATTCCATGTGGATGGTGGGATTCCAGAGTGGCTGATACTACCCACTAAACCCCAACAGTGTTCCTGCTCTTCCGCCAATGGAAGTGCCATGGCAAAGCGGTGGCATACGACTGGGACCCCACAGGCAGGCCGTTAAAGGCTCATCTCGGGAGATATTACTCGACTGTTCGCCTCCCTTAGTCGCTCAGTTTCACATGACAACTAACGCAAAGCTGGAACGCCTTACTGCTCAACATGGCACAAAGCTAGCAGCGAGACGTTCGCTCTAAAAATAGCGACGTGATTTGTTCTTTTTTGTGCCCAAGCAGGGCATTCAACCAAAATATGACAAGACGATGTGAAATAAAGCTGAATCACCTCACACAGCAAGGGCCAAAGCAGCTGTGCCCCGTCAATGTCTGTGTGAGGTGGAATGACAGCGCTCCTTCCAATTCCTGAGGATAGGAGGAATGGCCATGAGCAGTTCTACGCGCAGTGTCTCTAACCTTTCCTCCCACTGCTGCACAGCGTTCTCCCGACTCGCTCGTTTCCAGTTTCACGACTCTTCGGATGTCTGATTTGTGGGAGACGGGACGTACATATACACATATGTACGAGAGGATTCGCCCCCGTCCCAGCCAGTAATCGTCAGCCAGCGCTCTCGCCTCTATATACCAGAGGATGCTGCCATCCATCTAGATCGTTCTATAGACGCGAACTGCCCGCATGGCAATGGTTCGTTGGAGCCTACATAGCACAATCCTAAAGTAGGAAGATTCCCCTTCCGCCCACACTGGTACCCCATACAAACCCATCGAACGGATCACGCGTAAGAATAACTACCGACATCCGAGGCTCAGTCCACCCCAATTTGAAAGTGTCGAAGCAAGACCAGCCACGAACCTGGATACCCCCATGGACAGCTGATCAAAATTACTTTTAACCACCGACCACAGACTATCAAGAAGCAGGCCAAAGTAATACATCGTTGTTCCTACAGCTATCCTGGTCCTGCTGATCGCGCATACACGACGGACCACTAGAGCGACAGCTACCGTTGCAAGAGTTTTGGCCCTTCTGTGTGTCGCTCCACGAGCCACGACCAACGTACATCAGCGAAGCATAACACGCTCACCCCGTGAAGGATGCTGCCGCGGAGCACCCAGCTGTACCCGATGCTCTCCAGTAGCGGACCCTAGGCGGACACCTGCGGAACACCGTACACAACGTCTTTCGTCTGCCACCTGTCTTCCTTCGTCGGGTAGCCGACGGTGCGCAGCGACAAAAAATCAGCGACTATTCGCCGTAGATACCTCGGCACTGTGTGATACCTTGATACCTTGAGTAAGTGAGGAACTTACTTTTATGTGACCGAACTGCTCATCTGTCCCCTATACTATATATCTAAAACGGTCGTATAAAGGAAAATCGCTGGGACGATAACATAAAATTTAAATACATGAGTGAACGTGGGCGTTCCTTTGAAATCGATTTAATCTTCTTAGTATATTTTTATAGCGATAAGCAATCCCTGTAGATTATATCGATTATTGCAGACTCAAGATGTTTGCGAAGATGAAATATGTATATTTTAATCGACAATCACACGAGCGTATTATTGAATAAAGTACAACATGCATAATGTTTTCAATTGGCCCTTCTCTTCGCTTTAACTAAAATATATTGTTCGTCTACTAGTGTCACAATTTATTAAGGTTGAAAACTATTTTAAAAGTTGTAATCGAATAAAAATCTATTAATTAATTTGAATTAATTTAATTTTCGTTGTAAGTTATAAAGAGTTAGGCAATAAATAATATTATTGCACATAATATTCCTATTATTCATATGTCGGTACAATTACGTTAATTATATTATTCTTTCATACGAACATTTTTTATCCTTTTTTTGTTTTTTTTTTCGTTGACGCGGGGAAACGCATTTATGCACCGTCACCGGCCCTGAGTGGGGGTTCAGTGGTGTGTGGGACTCACGACACATGATAGTGCCGAATACCCACAAAAACCACCGCGCTGCCTTCAGTGTCGCCCTTGGTGAGGTGCCCCGGAACAACAATCATCAGGGCACGTCGACGGCTAGTCAGCCCCCTAAGGGACCAACTCCACCTCCACAGATGAGGTTGCCCAGCACTAAAGGACAACCTCACCGACTTTGGGACAGTGCAATGGGGTGAGGTTCCCATCCTTGCCCCTTGTCCCGTGTGCACAAGCGCCACCCCTTGTTTCTCTTAGGTCTTCTTATAAGAGAGGTATCGAGAGCGATTCCTCCCCCTGATCTTTATCCAGGCGCACCTCTCTTATAGGAAGAGGGGACCTCTTCCTATAAGAGGGGTGCACCTGGGTTCACCCCCGACTACTAAGCCCCACCGCCACGACAAGGCTTGAACCATCGTGGGGAAACATTTTTTATCCGTTGTTGACGTAAATTGGGAATGACTCTATTTCTTGATACATAATGTCATTTGTCCTGACTCACTGAATAGCACATCAACGCAAATAAAAGCCCCGCAACCGCGGGGCGCAGCATAATTTAGTATATTATTATTTTATATGACAGTTAACTTTTACAGCACAAAATATGTTTTAGCGTGAATTGTTGAAACTCTACTGTGCTATCACGATACCAATAAATGAGATAGCGTAACATTTTATTATTTATATTTACATATTATTAGTAGTGACATAATGGTTACTTAGTGACACTTTACCGGCTCCGTGCATCTTTGAAGTAGTTTACGCGTGTAACAAGCGTCCTTCCGTGTTCAAAAGCTTTCAACTTCTTAACGG
>JAFELO010000400.1:136480-150116 GCA_017140195.1 Eumaeus atala | reverse complement strand
TTTTTAAGACGAGCCCCATGAATTTGAGTTTATGGGTTTTATAAATCCGCTCTTGCCCAGTGCCTTCAAATTTAAATATAAAACTTAAATTTTAAAGCAAGAATATTCCAATTGTCGATCTCATTATTTGTAATAACACACGGACGGCAACAGTAGACAAGAATTACACACCAAATTAGACTGTACCTAAAATATGAACATTATAATTTAATATTTTATAAATTTATGAATATTATATACAAAATTTTCAAAATAAAGTTATAATTAAATGTTTTTTTATTCTAATTTAAAAAACATCTTAGTTTCACAATTTATATAACTGTAGTAAAATATAATCACTGTCCTATTTGTAGTACACAAAATAAAAGAAGTGTTACTCACATGCGCTTTTTGGATTCACCACAAACTAAACGTTCTGCACGAATAATAATTTATTCATTAATCACCTAGAAAATTAAATTATATTATTATTGTGTTTTAAAATAAGAATAATGTGAATTAAAATAAGAAGTTAGGTAAGACTTTGTTCTGTTCACGGAAGGCACAGCGCGGCGGAAGGTGCGACCGACATCAAGTGCTACTCGTAGGTCGGCTCCGAAGCGTCTAAATTGGGCTACCATTGGTTAATGGGCGGCGAGCTCAAATCAGTCTCGCACATGCGTGTTGTGCGCTAAAGACACATTCTAACTGTATTTGCTATAAATACGTAAACTCAGAAAACGCATAAAGTACTGAACTTTATAATTTGCATGCTCGTAGCTAAGGACCTGCGGTCCAGCTCATAGTTGAGGTTTTTAGCACAATAAAATGAAAAACAAAAGCCGCTTTGCTACATTTTTCTTCGTACTTGTATATTTTCATTTCTTGCTACTTTTCTAAATTTGAATGTGAACCATTTGATCAGCGCATACAGTAAGTATATATATATATATATATATATATATATATATTACTTGCCCCGCTAACGTTGATTTGCGGGGTTGGGTGATCAACCCTTATTATGTAAATATTTATGATCAAAATTACTTATTTAAGTATTTATTTGTAGTATTGTAGTAAGTATTCATTTGCTGGATGAAATTTCACATCCCTGGTAGAAATTGAATACGCGACGTCATCTCCATTCCTTTTTTTAAATTGTGCGCAAGTCAGTGTTTGTGTGTGTGTGTGTGTTTTGTTCGAAATTCGGTTAGTTCAATCGTTCACAATAAGAGATTATGCGGAGAAGAGTTACTACGTAGAGCTATTATAAACATTTTAAAATAATATGCATTCGACTTTGTTCTTTCATTAAATAAAAGTGTTTTTGTAAATCAATGATAAAATGCACACGTCCATTCTTTAATTATTTATCTACGAAAGGGTTAAGTTTAAAGGTTTTTGTTGTATAATTTCGATTTTAGGTCAATCAGTAATTTATCTATACTAAAATTGTTTACATTGTCAACTGATGTTAAATTAAAATATCAATTTGCTTATCGTTTGCAGATATTCCAGACAAATTTTAGTATAGATATCATCGGAGCGGCAAAATAAATAATAAGTTATAGTATAGGACTATATATATATATATATATTGTTGTGTTTGTTTGTGAAACAATGAAAAATTTGTGCATAAATTGTTTATTCTTTATAAAATTATAAATAATTTATTCACAAATTTTAATCCTTAGTAAGTAAATAAAAAATTTTAGCTTAACTCTGACTTGAGATCATAACTTTGACTAGTACAGTACACAAAGACAAAGAAAACAATCGAAATTTCTTCATTCTTTTTAGACATTCATCTATCTCTCTGATAACCTTCTATGCGCGATTACGTTTAGGTATTCTGTATTACAATGATAGGTATCATCAATAATAATTGTTACATATAAATTTCTTTGTTAAATATACTTTTTTCCATTCAACATTTATCTGTAAGTATTTAAAATAAACGAATAATAATAAAATAATATTATAACATTCCTCGGTGCACGCATCGTAAGCATTTAAGGTATATGCATTAAAATGTTTATGATCCCAAATAAAGTTTTCGCAAGTTATTTAATATAAATGTATATCCTTTAAAAATTATTATATTTATTATAAAATATTAATTAATTATTCGTATATTACAATATTCTGTATCCAACTTTGGATTTGTTTTTGTATCCACATATCTGCCACGACCCGTAAACGCAAGTGTAATAAAACATAACTAAAATACCAGATCACATGCAGACAGATTTTGGGTACCTTGTTTTATAATAAGTATAGATCGATGTCAGCGCTTGCCTTAACAGAGTTCTTTGTGATGTGAATTGTTTTAACATTGACGCTAATGGCAACAGTCAACAAAAATTGTATACTAAATTAGACTGTAAGCTTTTAATATATTATTTTATTTTAATATCAACAATTTATTATTTAAAATGTTATATATTTTGGTGGTGAGAATTCTTAAAATAAAACTTAAGTTAAATCTCATTTTTACTTTATAAAATACAAATTGAAATAATTTTCGATACTCTATAAAAGAAAAGTTACTCACATGAACCTTTTAAATTCACCACAAATTAAGCGTTCTGCACAAATAATTATTTATTTATCAACCACCTAGAAAAATTACATTATTTTAATTTAAAATAGGAATTAACGTGAATTAAAATATGAGTAAGGTAAAACTTTGTTCCGTTCACGAAAGGTGGCACAGGGCAGCGGAAGGTGCAACCGACATCAAGTGCTACTCGTAGGACGGCTCCGAAGCGTCTGGGCTACCATTGGTTAATAGGCGGTGAGCTCAAATCAGTCTCGCACATGCGTGCTGAGAGACATATCTCCTATAGGTGATGTTCAGATATACAAAGAATACACTTCAAATGAAATTTATAATTTATATGCTCACAGCTAGCTACTAGCGATCCTGTTTACGCTTATTGTTTTATCAAAATCGAAACTGCGTTGAAGGTTTTAAAGTATATGGTAACGTAGCTGTTCCGTTTTTTTATGTTTCTACACGAAATGAAGACCAAAAACACTTTCTTTACATTTTCCTTCCTTATTAAGGTTTCATAAAATGTTTATTTTCTTATTTACAATATAGCGAAAATAAGAGACGATTTTTTAATACCAAATATGTAGTTTTGCTTTTCTTTTTTGGCAGACAATCTTAGGATTTCCTTTGATTCCACGTCTAATAAAATTCTTCAAAATATCAAAAAACAAACTGCCTACTCAGTACTAGTTTGTCTACCCACAGTATCTTACACTAACATTTAGAGTTCCAGTATCTTCATATATACACATGTAAACAATTAAGCAACATATTTTTTGATAACGAGTTCAACATAGAATATGATCATAACACCACACCTTTATCGGTATGCAACATGAAAATTCAATTGTTTAATCTATGGATTACGTACAAAACCGCAGACATTTATCAATTATACAATTGACATATGAATACAAACTGTATCGGTACGAGTATTCCTATAATGCGTATATATATGGTCGGAGCAGAGCGTTCCTCACGCACTTATACCGTTGTGGGGACAGGATCCACCAGATTATGTATAGATAGGAAGAAAAATGTGAGGTTTTATAGGAAGAAAGAATGCGAGAGTTGAAAGGAACAAAGAATGCGAGCGTCGATAGGAAAAAAAACTATTATAATAAACCGCTGTAGCTCCACCGGATTATAAATATATAGGAACAAAAAATAAGAGAGTTTTTTAGGAAGAGAGAATGCGAGAGTTGACAGGAACAAAGAATGCGAGCGTTGATAGGAAAAAATACCTGAGTTCCTTCTGCACTTATAACAGACCGCTGTAGAGACAAGTTCCAGCAAATCATGAATAGATGGAAACAAAGAATGCGAGAGTTTATAGGAAGAAAGAATGCGAAAGTAGGTAAGAACAAAGAATGCGAGCGTTGATAAAAAAACACTACTAGCGTTCCTCCCACGCCTATAATAGACCGCTGTAGAGACAAGTTCCGCCGGATTACGAATAAATAAAAACAAATAATGCAAGAGTTGATAGGAACAAAGAATGCGATAATTGATAGGAACAAAGAATACGAGGGTTGATAGGAACAAAGAGTTGACTTGATTCGATGTATGTATGATTATGCCGTCGTCAACGTTAAGTGTCCTTATTTGTACGCCCAATATTAATGTGCATTCTGCATATACACGATGAGAATCACCTGCTCTTATCTAAATTGATCGGGTCACCATAATTTTATTTTATCTATTTTTATATATCACAAGATAATTAGAATATCCCGTTGCTAAGCAGTTTCTTTATAACCTAATATTACAAAACCCCGTATGCTCCAAGTACTCGTTTCCCTCCCTGGAAAAATGAGCACGGATATTTGAAGCTACCGACGTTATCTGAAATACGAATTACCTTCAATGGGCCACCGGAAACTCTCAAACTCTATTATAATGTGAGCGAAAGGTCGGGCCGGCCTAATTGAGCTTCATCGCATTATGGTAATGCCTCTTACTAGTAGTGGCGAAATACCACTACACTGTACTTTATCTTTCTATAGAAGCTCCTCTTCCACGTTCTTATTTGGCGCTTCTAAAATAGTTAAAACTTACTGCCAAATTTAATTTCATAAGCTCTTTTTCAGAACAACCTATTGATTCAAACTGAGCTGGCTGCCATTCCATCATGCTTTGTCAATTATAAGCCTCTTTAAATATTCCTCTTTACTTTGCCATTATAATTTACTTGTTGCACTGAAATTATTTAACGTGAATGTGAATTCTCGGCATATTGTATGACGTTCCAATTAGTAAATAGTCACGTGGGCTCTGGAAATGATGGCTGCAACGTTGTTGAGGCTTAAAATCATTAAAACCAACCAGACAGACGAGAGGCCGACATTCCGAGCAATATTCTCTTTAAAGGCTTAAATCCGCTCTACATTATCAGAAAATTGAATTACACGTTCGTTAGTAGAATATTAGTATTGTGCAGTGAATTTACATGATTACAATAATCATGTAAATTTCGAGATCTTTTGTTGTTTGCACATCTCAACTGGCAACATGTATCAGGGAGACGCTCGGCTTTCAGGAAACGAGAATTAATTAAGTAATGTTCTATTTAAGTACATATTCCTTTTGTTTGTTTAACGCTGGCATATTGTTTAACGCGGCCGTATGCATTTTTTACTAGTCGCCGAGGCCGCTACTAAGCTTCAAACGAGGTTGCTACGAGGTTACGTAGAGCTACGAGTAACTATAGCTACGGACTACGCGATGGAGCTCAAGCTACGGTAATATATTGAACTGCATTACTTCGTGTGTCTACAGTGAGCTTCGTGCAGGCGTAATAACTATTCGTGATACGGCTATGTCGAAATTTGGGTACAATAAAATATTATTGATCATATTGAGTAGGCCACGTTCAGGCAAATGCAAGTTCCGGGTGCAATTTTAAATAATAATATTTTGTGATCACTGTTCAAACTTAAGGAGGCCTTTTCCGGTATCAAAGCAATATAGCGCCAATATATCGCGTACAAGGGACTCCAGGACTGCATTTAAAAAATATGCAAAATTTTTAATCGTCTTATACGACTCTAACTTGTACAAGATTATTAACCCCCTTGAATTTCGTTATATAGAAGGTAATGCTATATTTAGATATTATGAATCATGTAGCCTATATGTTAATAAGCGAGGAACTGTATCACTTTTTTATATAAATTCCGAGAATGAAGTAACTAAGAATTTGGTTTTTTATGATATAGTGGGACAAAGCACAATACAGAGCCTTTTGACTATCGACGCCAATATACATCCTTATTATAGCCACCCCTATAAAGCCTGCTCACTCATTAGCCGCACAAAACGCGACAGCACGAGGTGTCAATATATGGCGGTGTCATGTAAGCGATGCCGGCCCTACTCAGCTGCATGCAGCATGCCACTACCTCTTACTAGATGCATCTGGGGTCGGTTTAATATGAAACTTTCTCTTCACTTTTCTTTGCAAAACTAAATCGATAGCAGGTCATCACAGGTATGTTGTCACTGGTGAGTGATGTCCTATTCTGATTTTCTGGGTACAAAAACTTAGAATAGGATATGCACGACTATTGTATCAAGAGAGACGCAACCGTCGACCAGCTGGAACTGATGTTAAAGCCTACTGACGACTCGATTTAGCTCATGGTCGGTAGGGCTAATCTGCAGGGACCCTGCAAATTGGCATGTCAATAGACAAGGTGTCAGGGGTTGGTTGATGGACGGCGCGATCCTAGACCGACTTCTGCAAATTGGCACGTGAAGATAGCGATTATCCAAATGCATGATCAAGGGCAATATGTTATTTACACTACATTTTAACAAACTTTTTTCTCATTTCTGTCTGTATAACATTATGTTTCTACATACTGTAGGATATTCTGCGTATCATTGATAGAGCTATCACCGTAAGAGGAATTTGTAGAGAATGACATTGGCTACAATCTATTTCAAAAATTAACAACCCGGTCATAATAATTTACAGGTACAGCTGGAGCGGAGCGTTTGCCTAAAATAAATCACATACATCATTAATCATTTAGAATCTGACATTCGCTAATTTCATCGTGTCAATACCAAACTGTGAACAATGAATGTTGTAATTTAGAAATTTGAAACCTCAGTGTGGATCCCTAAGGTTTGAACTCTAACCAAAAATAAATAGCGTACTGCCCATTTAATTAGTTGTCTATAATTCACCAATGGAGTATTAACGATGACAAGCTTGGAGTTTTATATTCATCGTCAAAGTTATAATTTAAAGAATACAGATAGATAAAACTAAATAAAAAACAAACGTTATAATTTAAAGAATACAAAAAGATAAAACTAAACAAAAAAGAAACTGAAAAATATTCATCTCGTGGCGGGAGTGAGATAATGGCTTTTTTGGATTCCATACCCATATGGTAAAAATCATAGTACTTAGAATCCGATTTCCGTCTGTTAGGAATAGAAATTGATGATGTATTGCTACAACAACAAATGTAAAAATCATGTAAGAATAAGCAGTAAAAAGATTGGTATTATATGAGCTATATTTTACCATTTTTTATTGCTGTAGATATATACGGAACCGTTTTGGCGCGAATATGTGCGTATGTAAATTGTGTAGACGAATTTTTTTTACTTATTTTCCAAACTATATAATTTTGCCAAATCCGTCCCCGTGTGCATTGCGAAGTTGAAATTGAACACACTTTGGTTTTTGTAATGCCTGCAACAGCGCGTCAGGCACGCAAATTATGTAACTCGATATACGTAATCTACTCGACATGAGCTTCTTTAACGTGCAACACACTGATTTACAAAAACACAAGATACACAATTTCATACTGTACTGTCATTATAAACATGGACTGTGTTTGTAGATAAAAATATATTTTTGGGAAGTCAACATTACGCGTATGATTTTAAGTTGTTTTCACAAAGTGCATTATTTTATATAGTGGACATCTTTTATGCGGACGGCTTTGGGACGCTGACCGTTTAGTGTAGTCATGCCGGCCCAATTTTGGATTGGGTGCAATGTGGCACTACCTCATGCTAAAAGATTTTTATTATAAAGAAGTAAAGTATATGCCTAGTTACTGCATATTGTCCAAGCAGTGACAATTTACTTCATAGAATATTGCAATAGCGTGTTATTACTACATGTTAAGTGGGTGGCACCTGCAGACTGTACTTGATGCGACGCTAATTAATTAAAGTAATTTTAAATTTAAATTGCTTTCGAAATTGAATATTTTAATAATTTATTATTATTTTGTAGCGAATGCTTAAAGAAAGCATTTTAAATTAAATTGCTTTATAATTACAAAATATGAACAGATTTTTTTAAATTTCATACGGAGGACAAACTAGTCGGAACCATATGGAAATGCGTTGGTCTTCACTAACCCCTACCCCCAATGAGCCACCCGCTAATCCAAACCGCACAAAACATGCTACGTTTCGTTACTTTGCGCGGCCGGTATCATGTGAAAAAGAAATACCTCTCCGGTCGGCTGCAATGGATGCAATTCTGCCTCTATATAAACTTTTCATTGCAATTTTTATAGGATGGAGAGAATAAAAATTTCAGGGACTTTATTTTATCTTTTTGTAGCATAAGGAGGCAAACGATAAATCGCAGCCTTTTGATGATTACCGACGCGCATGAACATCCACATAGTGCACACATCCCATGGACGTTCGCGTGATTGTTACGCAGGTGCGTTGCCACCTATGACCCCCCCTTATGCGTCACCGACTACTCACTAACCGCACGGAACGCGATGTCGACGCTGTCACTTTACGCTGATATCAAGTCAGCGAGAGATATTTCCCCGGGCGTGCATACCCAATTCCGTTGTATGGGAGGCTGTAGTGTCATGACACGTAGTTAGTGAAAGCCCTGACACCTTCACTGGATTGGATACAGGAGAATATCAGCATTTCCTTTGCTTGTATGCACATGAATCTGTACCAAGTGCTCCCACATTCAACAACAATAAAATAGTTAGAATTACCACACGAAATTAAATCATTTCTAAAAACATAGAAAATATTAGGTTATTATAATATTAAAGGAACAGTAGACACATTGTGAGGGTGTATGGACAGGTGTTGCAAAAAGTAAATGTACCGGCTTTATAGAGTAAAATGGGTTGTTACCACTCTACTGCTATAATGCCATTGTTTGCGTGATCCAGAGCGTAGGACTACACTGTAGTACCAACTTGCAGTGGAGTGTGAACGCAACGCCAGCCATGTTTCACTTTGGTTTTCCAACGAGCTGTGCAAATAAATACAAAAAAAAGAGAAGCAATTGAACAATATATACCGTTTCGCTTCGAACTGTTTGTAAGCAATATTCGCAATCAAGTGATTTGAGTGGAGATATTTCTACAATACAGTACGATATGAATGTTTTGTAATAAAATACCACAGTATGAAGTCGGTCCCATCAGGGAGCTGGCGTGAACATGTGTTATTTTCTTTTTTAATAGAATAGGGGGCAAACAAGAAATTGGAGCCTTTTTACTACTACCGACGCGCATGAACATTCACATAATTACTATGCTGATGTCTAGCGTTGTATTTTTCTTTATTCTTCATCTTCGTGTCGACGGCAGAATATATATATATATATATAATATATATATATATATATATAAGTGAAATGATTCTCACTCATTAATCACGAAATCTCAGAAACAATGACATCTACAAACTAGAAATTACTGTTCATCCTCTAAGAACGAATTTTACGAAACTCCGCCTCTTAGGGTGCAAAAATACATTTTTGGGGGTGGAGTACACAGATTAAGATATGGCTCATGGTTTGTTGTGGAACTTCGCAGTCATACTGGGTCTGGCTATCCCAGGTACCAAACTGTGTTCTTAGGATATTCATTTGTTCATGAATTATTATGTCTTCCACGCTGATAATGTTAGATGGTGGCCTAAGAAAAAACATTCTGCAGATTTTATTTTCGTTAAAAATACTCGTACCTTAATCAAGGTGAGTTTTACGAACATCAAAATGTTAGTGACACAAGCAGTCTGAACGTCGAATGTCTACTCGGATGTTTTACTATTCTTTTAAGTGCAATGCAAATTCCCTCATAGGACCACATTTCAAGTTGATGTTCGAATTTGTAGAAGCGACGTGACAGTTTGGCTTAAACATAAAGCTCTCAAATGGAAATGTAAAGCTACTTTTCAACTTATATAACAAATATATTCATGTAAGGTTATTATAAGTTTTAGATGGCTTCGGAGCAGGTAGCTCTGCAAGTAATGAACTATATATAACTACGACTTGAACCTGTATAGATTATGTTTAATGTCACTTGCTGTATATGGAATTATTATTATTATCATATGAAAGACGGTTTATTTTTAATATTACCTGTTGTAATAAACGTATAATTATTACATATGGCTGTTTATTTTAATTCTTTTTACAATTTGACTGGACTCTTTCGTTCGACTCTTCGTTATCATAGTACGAAACTTAGAGTGTCTTTAAAAATCATTTTTCACTACATTTTTGGTCACTGCAAAAATTAACAATATATTGGAGTGTACACTAATAAAAAAATAAATGCTACGGCCTCGTGTGATTCATAACAATTTACCCGTACCTGTATCTGTACAGATTTATCATATTTTTTATTAATTAACTTGGAACGAATGTTCCGTGTTCACTTCGGTCCTGTAATCGGGCAGGCAGACAGTAGCTAAGAATAGGCGGGCCATAACTTCGTCGTTTACTTGTTCGAAATGTGAAATTTTTAATGCGAAGTTTGAGAACAGCCGCCGCTGTTAAGCGGTCGATGCGTGATATAATGTTTGTACTCGGAATTATCACCTGACTTGCTCATAAAATTTATAGCGCGAGTATTTCCAAACATTTTTACTTCCTTTATTTATTTCATCATTCAATTATTTTTATTTCAATATTTTCATCTTTATTACGAAATATGTCTAATATTAAAATGGCATGTCTATTTTCTTCTTCACAGACGTATCGTTCTTAATTAATAAACTGAAATAAATATTACAATAATGATTTAATAATATGATATAACATAAACTTTCTTTTTTTCGGAAGGAGCTATTCTGGTTGGTGACACTATTGCACCCGCTCCTACAGTTCATCGAACTAGCGAAGACTTTTGTGTCTTCTTGTTTAGGGAGACGACGACGGCAGACCTCTTTTTCCGCAGATGGGAAGAGGTGTAGCGGGTTGTTTGTGACCGTACCCTACAGTGATTATTTTTGGGACCGAAAAGGAGGTAAGGATAATTGAGCTCGTTAATTGTTTGGCTTGTCTGAGGAGGCCGGCCTCCCCCAACATTGTTCAAGCCTTGTCATAGCGGTGGGAATTAGTAGCCTGTGGTGAACCCAGGTGGAGCCAATTGAACTGAGGGGGATTTGCGCCGCTCTTTGAATAGGAGGGGGCTAAAGAACCGGAGGAGGACACGCTCTAGGTACCCCTCTTTTAAGAAGAGAGCGCCAAAGAGCAACAGGAGGACGCGCTTTTACGCACGGAGCAAGGGGCGAGGATGAGAACAGTAACCCAATGCGCTGTTCCAAAGTCGGAGGGGGGGGGGGAATTATCTTGTGGTACGAGGGGTTCCGGAAAACGAAGTGTTGGTCGACCGTTCACCAGGTGGGTAGACGATCTCCGTGCAGTATCCGGTCCGGGATGAATGCGAGTAGCAGGAGATCGGTCGCCTTGGCGTCCACTGAGAGAGGCCTATGTTAATCGTTGGGGCTGATAATGATGATGATGATATAATAAAAGTGCCCTATAGAAACATCAATTAGTGCCTACATAAGAGGACTTAAAGAAAAAAAAATGGACTGATGTGGAGGGAAGAGTTGGCAGAAAATAAACGAGCATCGTACCTTACAAGAGCTGCACTTGCTGGTGCGTTTCATGCATTTTGTGACTTTTGAGATTGGGGACGTATAGGCTAAGGGGTGACAACAACATGACCTCAATTTGTGAGGATGTTTAAGAGCATTCGTAACGCCTTGCGCCATAGTAACTCACTTGAAACAAATCATATCTCCATCTCATTTTATCTACCTCTGGAAGTAATGGAATTGTTTAATAAAATTTTCACCAAGTTGCGGTGGTCGGATTAGCTTCAAAAGATATTTTGTCAACTCACGAATAAGCGCAAATTAGAACAACACATACATACATACATACGTATACATACCTAACCATAAAACTATTACTTTGTACTATCGTTTCTATATGGATATTACGCTGGAGCGTTACAAGTATGAATAAAATTGATCGTTTTCCCTTGTGCTATAAAAAAAAAAATTAAATTACTTTACTCCGCTGTAAAGTAAGTTTTTTAGTTTTACAAACATCTCGCACTCGTGTTCGGGGCTCTTTTTAGATCTCTATAGCGTACTCCTCGAAAGTTATTTCAATCAATGCAACGCAAACAAGAAGCACTTTGATCTTGCATTTTGCAATTTGAATCCACTCCATGTGAAAATTTGTTCATGCCCTAGGCTAGCACAGCGAGTCCTATTATGTTTTCATAAGGTTCGTCGATTGAAAACTCAATGCGAAACCGAGATTAAATTGGATGAAAAAACTGTAGAGTATTTGCACGCTTCCTGTAAAAAATCATTTGATGGAATATTGGAATAGAACAGGAATATAAGATAATTTATCCTTACCTTGTCGAAATTTTATTCATAGTCTAAACCTAATTTCAGGCTTTTTTAATTATTTCATCGTCCCGTTGTACCAGCGGTGTTTTGTTACGCTTTGACGGATAAGGATAAGATAATCTTCCGATCCTATTGTATACATATATAATAGGATCTATATCCTGTTACAGCATGTTCTGGACCCCGGTGTTCTCTCTACAAATTATTCGTCAAGGGCTCCCTCCACTCGTGAGACTATCACTAGTTCCAATTCACCTTCGGTTGTGTCATTATTTTGGGCAAGAAGTCGCTAGCTCACATTACTTTCTAATGTCTCTGTTCCTAGTTGCCCCTGGTTGTGGAGCATTTCTACCAGAGGTGTGGATTTAACTAAAAACTTAAAATGCTAAAAATATTAATTAAAATTAAAACCTAATTTGTAATTTATTCATCACTTTAGTTCATAATGGGCTAATTATAGCTATAGTTGAGACATGTAAAACACTCTCTGATCTGGCTGGCAAGAGCAAGATGCACCTGGATGACTCTCTAAAGTAAAGCACGTATTTTGCGACAACCTGCTAATTTGAAGATTAATTAGAACTTTAAAACTAAAAAACATTCAATCTTTCATAGGCCGTTTATCAAGGAAGGCAATAAGGCTGTGTATCACCACTCTGAAAGAAATAGGAACGGGTGAAACCGCGAAGCGCTGCTAGTATGTAATATAAATACAAACAAATATATAACAAGTGGCATAGTATTACACTTGTTTTATTCTCACGGCATTCGAGTCCTTAGCTTGAAGGTAAGCCACCTTCAAGCTCTGTTTTTACATTATAAGACAATTTAAGAAATAAAATCTCAGTACTTCCTGATTTTTGTTCAAGCTTTTCTTTTTTTTGTGAATTATGCTGCAAGTACTAAATAACCGGTAAATGGTATTCCATTTGTTATTACAACGCACTGGTGACCAATAACTTTGAATAGCACGAACAATTGCCGGTGTCCAGCTGTGGACTCACGTCGGCTGAAAATAAGGAGATTAACGTATCTGTATGTATGTATCGCAGTAACGATTGTGGTGAAAATCGTAAACTGCCCTTGAAGTTTCGCCATGTCCGCCTATTCCGTCCGTCTGCGTTTTATCCTAAAAAGCTATTGGTAATAGAAACTTGTAATTTGGTCTGACTATAAATGACTTTAATTATACCAAGAAAGTCGTAAAATAAAATGATAAAAGAAAAATTTAGGATACCATCCCTATATCTAAAAGTGGAAACGATTTTTTTGTCTTTTCCACCGTGTGGATTGGATTAGTCTTTCAAAGTTATAATCGGTCTAACATGATTGTTCTTCGATTCATTACACCGTTCCTGATTTATTATGGTTTGAAGTGCTAATTTTCGTTAGAGTCAAGTGTCCCTGTCTCCC